>PVKB01006235.1:0-72459 GCA_004027205.1 Ctenodactylus gundi | reverse complement strand
CATTTATCTGATAATGGATATAGACACTGCTTCCAATTTTAGCTATTATGAAGTACTCTGCTATAAACATGAACATGCATGTCTTACCAGCGTATGGTTTCTTTTTCACTCTTTCAGAAAGATACCCAGAAGAGGTATAGATGGCTCAGATAGGATTTTAACTATTTTTTTGAGGAATCTCTATACTAATTTCTATAATGATCGTACTGGTTTACAGTTCCTCCAGCACCATAGGTGAGATTCTTCTTCCCATAACCCCTCTAACGCTCTAACGTTTGTTCATCTTTGAATTCTTAATGGTAATTTTTTTTTTTTTTTACTGAATTAAGGTGGGATCTCAGTACTGGTTATTTTCATGCAAAATATTGAATTTAGATCTGTATGTTTTACCCTATAATAACATCCAATAAAAGTGGATCAAATATGCAGCTAGTAAAACAGAAACACTGACTTTGCCTGAAGATTAAACAGATAAAATCTTTGGAGACATGGACAAAGATGAAGACTTTCTGCACAAGAGATAACACCAAGAATCAACAAATGAGATGTTATCAAATTTAAAAATTCATAAAGAAAACAACCATCAAAATGAAAAATAAATACCTTACAGAATAAGAAAAAAAGGTGTTTCAGCTACTCCTAGGACAGAAAACAAATGGCCACAATGTACAAAGGAATTAAGAAATTAGACTTCCCAATAACAGAACACTGAATTAAGACAAATATAAAATTTCACTTCACAGATACTTCTTAGAAGAAGTAAATATGGCCGATAAGTACATAAAAAACTGCTTAGCACCTTCACTGTTAAAGAAATGTCAGTCTGCTGACATTGTATTTGAAAATCCACTGGATTTATTCGTTTCTTTAGTTTCCTGAAATTTTACTCAATGAATGACAATATGCTCTATTTTTAAATATTTTCTCACACTGATTTTTTGGTGTTACTAAAATGGATCAGCGTCATTCATTTCCTTACTCTATTTACATATTTTTTATTGTTTCTCAAATGATTACTTGCATTAGTGATCAAATAGTACTTCTTTCACAAAGATTTTGAGAATATTAAAGGTTTCTACATAATATCATATTTAAAACATTTTCTGAAATGTATTTTAATACATCAGATTATATTCCCAACACTAAGGTTTTATCTTATTAAGAATTGTTTCTAACATCCACTGAAAAAAATCTCCTGGCTTATGATGACATGAATTGAATAAGATTTATTTGATGAGTCCAAGAAAATAAGATTAGCTTTCTTTGCTTTTTAAGTAACTTTTTTTGCATGGAGGTATTTGATATTTGATATAAAGTCATGTTATTAGTGCTACATGACATAAAACAATGGATTAGTGTATGCAAATTAGCTATGTTCCATTTCCTTCGCTCAAGTTTTATAAAATTTGGACATAGGTTATTATAATACCAAAAATCATTTAATTCTACAATTTATTTCTCATTTGATATGTCAAGTGAAATCAGACAAGCAGAAACGCTTGAATTAGGTGATAAACATGTACAAATAGAGTCTTGCTCTATGAGTATGAGTTGATAGCTGAACTTTCTCTTTAGTAGCAAATTTATTAGAAGGCCCCTGCCTTTCTTTTAGTAGCTTGAAATGGTGGTTCATTGTTCAATGCTTTGAGTCAGGGTGAGAGATTTCCTTGCTTCCAGGTTTCCTTCACAGAATAAGCTAATTAAACACAAAGCAAGAGAGATTTCTCTCCTGATAAATCTGCCTCTGGGTTAAAACACTATGTCACTTTGGTAGTTCTTTCAATAGAGCCAGAGGGATTAGAACTAGAGACTTTTTTTAATCATTGCCCATGACATTAGTAATAGTCTTCCAATCCTACCCTATAACGACAAATGCTTTGACAGGAAAATTTCCCCATATTGCTCTCAGCACTCTAAGTGAGATGGCCAGCACTTAAGACAACTGACAGATTCTATTATGAAAATTCATACACATTTTTCTTAATAGCAGAAATAAAAGAACTGATTTCCATCTCCATAAATCCTAATTGATCAAATGTAGCTATACTTTGGACATAAAATGGGCTTCCTATTTTAAGTCTTCTGATTTTGACAACAGCTATCAATGTTTATGACTGTTAAAATAGATGTTTTTATTTGAATATCGTTTTGCTTTCAACACATCCATTTGTAAATAAAGGGACTGAAAATCTTGCAATGCTTTATATTTAATTTCTCAAATATAGAAGATTGCTAAGATTGAAGTGTTTTTATTTACTTTGAAGAAAACTACAATGTCATATAAAGTGTACTTTCTTGCTTTCCCATTTGACAGTCAAAAGCCACCTTTGTAAAGTCTTGGCACTCCACAAACACAGGTGTTGTTTATTTCAAATACATAGTGTCATGGCCAGAAAGTCCTTTCTTAGCCTAATAATAAAAATATTAGCCTTAGAAAAGTTTCTAAAGATAGAAAGCTGCATCTTGTCAATGGGCTGTATATTTAAATTTTAAAATCTACTACCAGGTCCATTTAATCAGATAACTCCTTAAGTTTATATTGTATATTCTCTTTTATGCAAATCAAGACCTTTCAGCAAAACAGCCATAGGTACTTTTTTTCTAACTCCCTTTTATAATGTTTTTAAGATTACAACATTACAAAATATAAAGCAATTAGACCCAAACCAATGCTGAATTCTCTCAGAGACTCCCCTTCTTTTAACAATGAATATTTGGATTTATACTGAAATTCTATATATGAAAAAGTAGTATGAAAGGTAATTAAGCAGCTCAAAATACTTGTCCCATCATGACTCAATGAGGAGAAATAAGCAGCCTCATGTTCAGCTCAAAAATCTTCTTGCCTGAAAACTTACATCACTATTCCATGGAAGGTTTTAACGTTCGCATAGAAATGTAAGCATTTCTTTGAAGATAGGCATGACACTGAAAACCTTTCCAGCCTGACCATATTTCACCTGCCCACAAGGCTTGCACTAAGTAGACTCTTTAGAGGAGACACGTCTTCTCCGTTGAGCATAAGAATTCCTTGGACCAAGGGCACTTTTGGAAGGTGACTAAAAGCAAATATCATGAAATTCAAGCCTAAAGACGTGTAGGCAAGAAAAATGCATATATTTACATGGAGGAATACATGAAGATATTATTTGACGTATTTCACATTTTCTTAATCTCAGCAAATACCTACTAGAATTCGCTTAACTCCAAAACCTCAAATATTCAAAAGAGCTCTTGAGATGGAGATCATTAATTCTATACTTCACTAGAAGTTCATCTCATTTGTAAGGCTTCTCATTAATTTCTATGATGCTGGAGGGATTGGCAGATACTGAGTTGCTAAAAGATATACAAATAATTTTGCCAGAGATGATTAAATGTGTTAAGTTGGATATGATCAACATTTACAATGATTACAGTGGTGGCGCGCTCGTGGGGGAGGTGTGCTTAGGATTGCCTTAGGCTGCTCCCAGGCGGCATAGATAAAGCTTGTGGGAAATTAAACACAGCAAAATAAATGCTTATTATCATTATAATAATTCCCAGCAGCAAGGTCTTTTAGTCTGTAGTAAAGTCTTCCAAGTTTTTCCGTTGAGTTATGTAAAGCTAGATTAGACAAAGCACTAGAGAATTTCCTCAAGGATAAAAGTCTGTCTGGAAAGAAAGACAGGCAAACGACCAATCTGTCCTTTATCTTTTCTAATTGCTATAACTTCAGGAAACCTACGATGGATTTAAACATACAGCAGTTGAAGTGATAACTTTTCAAGATGAAAGCATTTCATTCATCCTCATAACCTGAAGTCACTTAAAGACGCAGATCGATGTCATTCGTGAATGGCTGGATTTTTCAATAGTCAATCTGATCAATATCTCTTTTCACAGCAAATTAGCTCCAAAGTACTTGGAGTTGTCATCACCCAGCGCTTCCTGTGGATTCATAAAGGATTTTGACAATCACACGCCATTCATGACATGTCAAATCATTTTCAACAGCATTAAGTTGATTTATTTATTTATTTACATGTCCTAAGGAATACAATGTGTAACTAATTAAAAAAAAATAGAGACATCCTGAGACATAGATTTAGGTTTAAAACATGAAGAATATTCCTCCGGTGTATTTATCTTATGTTAATGTCCTTAACGTATTTGAGGAGAAACAAAATTTAAGCAAGTGAAATGTATATATTATGGTAACTATGAATGAACAGGATTTGAGTAATAATGTTTTTTAAAAACTACTGGTGAAAGGCATTAATATAAAAATAGAGCTAGCTTGTATACCAGAAGCTCTAAAATGAAATCAGTTTGAGATCTTTGCATTTTTATACTCTGCCTACATCTCTTTCTTTAAATATTCTTTGGTTATGAAACTCTAAATATGAATAATCTTTTAGCATTCAAGAATTTACTTAGACAAGGATGTGAGTGGAAACTATTTTACTTCACTTCAGAAAGAAGAATGGGAAAGAGTATTTAAAAAGAAGATATGAAAGTCTTGAATATAGAATATGTATTTGAGTTTGAAATTAGCCAATTAAATGTCTACATGGCTCTGTTCCTCTCCGCTAAAAGCTTTAAAAAAAAATTAGCAAGAGTTGGTTAAAACTTTTCATCTCAATATAAGATAATTTGAGATAGTAACTGGTAAAACAGTAATCCACATTTTTTTCCCTGCATATACTTTATATATTAGGGAGCATTCTGTACTTATGTATTGGCAATACGAACCCCTCCCCTTTCACAACAGAGTGAGCTACAAATGCTTAAAGTATACCTAGGAATACACACATGAATTGGCAATTGTGGAACTCTAACTCATAACAGAATTTATTTAATTTTATCTTATCTTCTGTTCACTATGAAAACACTCTTTTAAACTATTGGATTTTATAAAAAGATATATAAACAAGAATGGATTAGAATTTTTATATTATTATAGTTATTAATTATTAATATAAACAAGAGTGAATTAGAATTTTTTGAAGCAGGGTCTCACTTTGCAGTCCAGGCTGTCCCTGAGCTCACTATGCAGCATGAGCTGGCCTGGAACTCATGGAAATCCTCTTGCTTATGCCTCCTGTGTGCAGGGATTACAGGTGTGTGCCAACACACTTAGTTTATGTGGTGCTGGGGAATCAAACCCAGGGTCGTGTGCTTGCTAGGCAAGTCCTATAACCACTGTGCTATTTCTCCAACCCCAAGTGAATTTTTTATTGTAAATTGGTTCCATATAACCTACAAAACATAATTATACAAAAACATTTTTACAATTTATACCATATGTGAACCTAAGCAAGCATTCTCTACTTTATCTGAGAGTGTGTTTATAATATGTGTGCCCTCTAGATAACTCTAAGCGAGCGAGAAAGGTCCAGGACAAGGTTACCATGAGGCCGTCATTCACGTCAGTGATGGCCTCTGAGCATAGAGTTCTCTGACATTAGGACTTATAATGAGTTGTCGGTGATTTTTTGCAGCCATACTGCTCTGCGGTAGAAGGACCATTCCACCCTTTTCCAGGATTCCACAGTCTGTGCAGTCAAATAAAATCTATATATGGATCTCTCAAGATATAGATAGGCCTGTATATTTCTCTTAATGCTTACATCAGGCTTTTTGCCTATAAACTCTACAAAAAAGAAAGAAATCTCTCTCTCTCTCTCTCTCTCTCTCTCTCTCTCTCTCTCTCTCTTTTTACCTCTTAACCAAATTCAAGCAATAAGGATAACAGCAAGTTTCAGTATCCACAGGACAACACCCTCAGCAAATTGTTGACTGTTTCGTTGAAATACTGAGAGCCAGTGACTGCAATACAAAAACATTTTTCTCTGATACCTTCACAGAAAATGAATTTATCTTACCCAAAAGAACGTAGCTAGCCTTTATATTCTCTACCTCTTTTTTTTCCTCCCCTTTATTCCTCCACTGTTTAAGATATTTCTTCAAAAGAATAAAATAACAGAAGTATGGTTTTATATTTTAAGAGCTTAATGCTGAAATGGACATTAGAGTCTTATAAAGCTATTTAAGATTCCAACCTAGAAGTTTCAATATGTAAAGTATACATTAAAATAATATTAAAAACTAATATTAAAGTACACTTACTAAATATGTTCCATTCTCTTATTTTTGTTTACCAGGTAGTGTACACACTCATTGGGTACAGTGTGCTACTGTGCGCTGTTTCAACACGTGCAGACAGCTTGTACTGATAAATCAGGCTGATTAAGGTTTCCAACTCTGTATCATTCTTCTTGCTTTTTATTCTAGAAGCTTCTTTCTTTTAGTTTCTCTGAAATAAATATTAGATTGCTATAGATTACAACCATCCACTCCTTGGAACGTGTTATTTCTTCGACCTAACGGTCAGTTACCTGTTAACCAACCACACCCTCATTCTCCTTCTTCCAACCCATTTTCAGATGATATTAATCAGCATCTATATTCACATCAATTTTGTTTCGATAGCATCCTCATAGGGGACAATTCGAGAGGTATCTGTCTTCCTGTGCCTGACTTACTGTACTTGAAAAAAGGACTGTCAAATTTGAATCAAATTTCAATGCTGCAAATAAAAGAATTTTATTTCATAGACAAATGATATTATGCCATATATAGCTATCACATTGTTTTTTATGCCTCATTCCTTCATGCATGCTTTCTTCACTCTCCATTTCTGAGCAGTTAATTCCGTATATTCATGATTGGGAAAAGTACACCCCCCAAAAAATTAGTAAAAATATAATGCATCACTATTCCCCATACTGCTATGTGACTTTACATTCCTAAGAAGGGTGTATGAGTCTCTTTTCTACATATTCTCAGCAATATTTTCTGTTTGTCATGTATTTGACAATAGTCATTGTAACTAGAATGAGGCGATATGTTATTGTGATTTTGACTTGCATTTTGTGTGTGTTTTATTGTCATGAGCACATGTCAGTATACTTAATGCCTGTATGTCTCTTTTCTTTTGAGAATATTAAGATCTTTCACATCTTACTTAGATTACTTGGTTACTTTTCTAATTTTTGAGTTCTTTATACATTCTGAATCATAAACTAATATTCTCATTAGGAAGATTTCAAACAGTATCCTATCACTAATAAACAGAATAAAGACACTTTTTAGCCATTATCAATGTTAGTGCACAAAACACGTGTCTTTTATTCATAGACATATTCATTGACATAGATTATGAGTCACTTTAAATGAGATACTCTAAACTTATAAAATATTTTCTACACTTTAGCATTTTGTGGATCAGTATGATGAATAGAAAAGAAATTAAAGAAACTTTGCAATAAATGTCTTTGTCCTTTTTTAGCACAAGATTCTGTTCTCTTTCTTTAATTGGTCTAATTCTGACATTTGAATAAGTGATAGTTACATCCCAACATATCTTGAACTTTCAGAAGTCTGGTATAATGGCATAAAATCATCAGTATAGCTGGAGAGAAGTTAAATCTTCAGAAAGAGTTCAACTATTGCAAAGAAGAAAGGTACAAAATGTAAAAATAGCAATATTTAAAATGAGAATGTTTCAAATCGGGTGTGAGAAAATATACTAAAGGACAATGCATAATTGTACTTCAATTGATTAATTATTGCAAGATTTTTCAGAAAATTAAATTATATTATTTTAGCCTAATTCATTTCCTCAATAGATATTATACTTCCAAGTTTATGGTAAATTTGATGTTAATGCCATTGTAATTAAGTAAAATATATTTGTATATTCAAATGGAAAAATTTTAACATTTTGGAGAAGAGTTTTAAATGTTACTTTACTGTTTAAAATTTTAATTAAATTTACTCTTAAGCATATACTTTGAAAATAAGTAATTTGTTTCTTTTTTTCCTAGATGATATAGAGGTACACACAAAAAGAGGCTTTTATTTCTGTGTTGGGAGGTACTATTTTTCCACTGTTCTTTCTTACCAACTGTATATTTTTTCTGAAAAAAAATGCTTTAATATTCCTAAACATGTAAACCAAGTAGAAAAGCCTGTAATGGAGATCCCAACTGTGTTCTAGGTCACTCTTATGCTATCCTTTGAATCTGGAATATTCAAATGTAGTGTGGTACCTGTGTGTTATTGGGAGGTAAGGCCTGGATGGAAGGGGAGGATGCTTGGTGTCTGACTTGAAAGATTGCATCAACTTGTTGAGGGTGATGGCTCCCCAGGGCAGAGCTTTCAAGTGTGTGCTGAAAAGCAGGAAAATATGGCAGGGAAAATGACATAAAAAAAGCTTTCAGTTTGGAAAAAAAAAAATTGGAAGAGGCTGCAAAGGTGGGGCACAAGGGCACAAGAATATTAAAGAGATTAGCATTAAAAAGAAGCCAAGTGCTTGGAACCTGACTGTAAAAAAGATGCCTTGAGGTTGTCTCAGCAATCATCAGAAGTCCTCCCTTGACCAATAAAAGGGTTCAAAGACAAAGTACTTTCCTCTGAGAAAAGTACCCTAGGGCGTCCCGTAGGGTCAAAGAGAGAAGTGTTTGACAGATTTCAGCTACCTGGAGGTCAGCTATCCAGGCTCTTGGAGGCTTCTGCACCCAAAAACCAGGAGGCCCAGACTAATGCTCCAGTCACTGAGAGACCTTGGTGAAATCATTGCGTTCCTGGCTTTACAGGCTTGCAGACTGCAGAAGTTATGGCATCCATGTAGGCTTCTACCCAGATTTCAGAGGAAGGTCTTTGGGACCAGGCAATATGCCCCTGAGAGGGTAGAGTGTAAAGATGTTAAAGGAGAAGGCTAAGGTGCAGGGGAGATCCTGAAAATTTGGAGAAGCCAGAAGCATGGATTGTCTCTTGTAGAAAACCACAGGTTGTGAGCAGAGCCAGCCAAAGAATGTAAGACTGAGGCTGCAGCCAGAACCAGCTTTGTAGGGTTAGGGCCACCCAGGCCCTTGGGAGCTCACATCTTGCCCCAAGTACTGGACACTAAACTACAGTATTTAACTCTTGTTCTACTGAGTTTAAAAGTTCTTTGCTCTAATTGCTTTCTATCCACCCTATTTCTCCCCTTTGGAATGGAAATGTTTACTCTGTGCCTTTGTATGTTGGAAGTGCTTAACTTGTTGCTTAACTTTTTGATTTTTACAGGACCTGAAGCTCAGCTAAGAGTTTGCCTTGAGGTTCACAGAAGATTTTGGATTTGGACTTTTTAGCAGTGTTGGAACTGTTAAGAATTTGACAACTCTTGAAGGTTAAGATGAATCGTTTGGGGGCCAGGGGCAGAATGTTATGGTTTTGTAATGTCCTCCAAAAGCCTCGTGTATTTAGATGTAGTGGGATATCATGTGTTATTTGGAGGTAGGGCCTGGCTGGGTGGAGAGAATGCTTGGGAAGAGCTTGCGTCTAGTTGCTAAGATGGGAGGTTGCCTCTATCAGAGCTTTCAGGTGTGCCGTGTTGAGTTTTGAGCCAGGAAATGAAGAAGGAACACCCACTGTTCCCAATTCACAGCTTGAACTAAGTAAAGAAAGAAATATGCTTCCAAAGAATGTCTGAAGTGATAACTGGAGTCCCGGGAAGGAATAGGGAGTGGGTGGAAGGGTAGAAAATGGGAAGGGATTGTAAAGTCAATGATACATAGGTGTACAAAACACCCAAATTCATTGTAAATACTATACATTACATTTGCATATTAATAAAAACAGTGGGGAAAAATAAGAAAGAAAGAAATGACACTGTTGCAGGGTTTTTTGTTGTTGTTGTTGTTTTGTTTTGTTTTGTTTTTCTTGTGAAAACTCGTGCTTTGCCTGAGTCTCCCAACATGGCTAGGGTCATGCCTGGCTTGGGTTCTGTCTGCAATGGAGTGAGTAGTTTTCTGCAGTCCCTGTGTTTCCATCAGGGAGCCTATGAACAGACAGTGTGAGTCCTTGTGAAACTGTGATCTAAATAAATCTTTTCTCCCTTAAATTGCGGGCAATAATTACATAACTAAGGCACTTGTGTCAGCACATAAATATACATTTAACTGTATCCTAACACTAAGAAGAAGTTTTACATTTAAATCAATATGTAATATTCTCTTGAAAAACTAGGAGTTCATTCCTTCCAAATGACTTAGGAACTTGTGGGACTTGGTAGATTACATTTACACTAGATCCATATGGTGCTTAATGAATTCTTCTAATACACAAAATACAGATCAGTACACTCACCCCCATGGAAACACCGGTAACTGATTTTTATTTGAATTGTATTATCAATGCCCAAAATACTACAGGTATAGTCACAATATTTCCTGTTCGCAGCAGCTACTATTTCATTTATATTGTGCTAGGCATATTACCAAATGCCTACTTCATAATGTAAAAAGAATAAGTTTGAATTATTCTGCTTTTTATTTTCCTATTTTATTTTATATGTCTCTACTGGGCTTTTTAGAATGAGCTTTTTCCTTCAAAAAGATTCTGTTTTCATTGTGATTTATTTAATAGTGTCATAAAATAAACTACAAAGGAGAAAGATCAGTTTATATGAAATAGTTTATATAAAGTGCTGCACATCATAGAAATATAATTTGACAGCAAATCAATATGTGACAACTATCAAAATACATCCATTTAATTTAAATAAAAAATCAAAAGCATAAGTTACAGAAACTTATCTTTCAATTGAAAGCCACCTGTTCTTACCAGGAATAATCACAGAGAATATCAAAGTTTGGCAATTCACAAAGATTTGAGTTTGAATAGTTATGGAACAATTTGAATTTTGATTGTTCAGATATTGTAGTGGGACACATTAGGTGAGGGGAACAGTAGCATGGTAGTAAGTAAAGAAAAATAATAAAAATCAATCCTGCTACAATCTGGAAACCAATGAAATTCTGACATACAAATCAAAATATAATCTTCAGATGTATCAGAACATCACTGTAATATGTTGTGCAACTTTATACAGTTTTTTTTTTAATTTCCACGAAGTAAAATTTCAAATTGATATCTTTAAAGGCAAATATTAACACTCGGCTATAGTTCCTGTGAATATATATATAATTCTGGGTTTCCGACTTAATGTCTAGATAATGGTAATGAAAATTAGTTAAAAGAAAAACATTTAGTTTTATGTCATAAGCATTTCAAGTTTAAAGTGACATACTTATTAACACAACACTAAAGATACAGCAAATGATCAATGTAAACCATGTATGTACAGAGTTTTGTAGAACATATGACTGAGTTATTTAAAAAAAAATATCCCCACTACCACAGAACTTTTTATTACACATGGCGTTTTTTATGTATGCACTTTCACTGTGTTTCAGTCCAGAAAAAGAGATAAGATATTTGTATTACTGAAAGTGACTTTTAAAAATCATACATTTTAATATGATTAACCACTTTCACAGAGCACATACAATAGTATTTGCAGTAAATATATTTTAATACAATGTAATTTTGCTCATCAAATATAAAATGTCTGGAACTACAGTGTAATTATTTGCCTTCAGGAATATCTGATTACTGAAAAGTAATTTTTCAATTTCAATTACAAAATAGGCATAATTGTACATAGAGCCGTATCACAACACCATGGCTTAGTACATATCCTTTGTGGGGAAGTTTGAGGGTTTTTTTTTTGGCAAAAGCACAGGAATATACATAAATTGAAAACAAATAACTAAATTTAATCACCATTTATACGTTTAGCCGGTAACTCTGTTATAAATCCTCGAAATCTTCAGATTTCCTCTCTGTGGCATCTATTTTGAATGTACTTAACATTTAACATGAGTAAAATTAAAATAAATACATCTTTTATAGAGTAAAAGAATTATACATGATCAATAATGTGTAAATATATATTAGCATTCCAAAGCAAAATGCTGAATTTAAACTAATTTATAAAAAATAAAAGAGAAAAATCATCGCTTACACAGTTCTAACTTTGTTAAAGCATTTCTGTGCTGCCTGAACCCCAATGCTATGACTCACAAACCTAAGGTGAAAACAGTAACTTAGTTTTCAAGCACAATGATATCTTTAAGCTCTTTTTTTTAAAACAATATAATAAAAATAAATTTTGTGTATATTTCTATAATCACATGGCCTTATAGGATTTAATAGTTACCCATTATAGTGAATTAAATTAACCTTGTGCAAGTCATGTCGTTACTTTTATTATTTTTCTGGACAACCAAATCAATGTAGGAAAATTCTCTAATGCAACATAATTTTGTCAGTATTTGTTTTCTTATTGTATTAGTATATTCACCTCTAGAATTGTTCATTTTATAAGTATCCTAAAAAAGCTCAATCAAATACTTATTATTGTTTTCCTTAGACATAATAGCTTAGGTTGATATGGGTTGAAATGTGTCCCCACCTAAAATATTTGTTGGAAATGTCTACTTCCTCACAATGAACTTACTTGAGAATAAGCTTGTTATAAATGAATAAAGCTAAAATGAAGCCATTAGGGTAGACTGTAACCCCATATGATTGATATTTTTCTATAAGGAGAAAATTGCAAATAAAAACAGACATACAGAAAGCGAAGACCATGGGAAGACACCAGGTACAGGATGGCCTTTGATGGATCTGTACATCTATAAAATCAAGAAATTCCAAAGATGGCAGGCAAAGGCCAGAAAGGAGAAAAAGAATTCTTCCTTCCCCTAGGGATGCTGGAGAAAGCACTGCTCTTAACTGGCTGATGTCAGACTTTACCCTTTTGAAATGTGAATTACTACATTTAGTTTGTTTCAAAAAACTCAAACATTGAAAATTTAGTATGAAGCCCCAGGAAACAAGAAAACAGGAGATAATATATATTTTATATAATGTTATAATTAAAAAACTGGTTTATAGATCCATAAAATATCTGCATGTAATTAAATAATGTATTTGAATGAATAAAAACATACTTTGAAATATAAATAATTTGAATTGATATGAAGAAATTGATTCAGCATGTTAGTATACATAAATTTCATAAATGATAAAAACTCTATGTCCTAAATTCTGTAAATCATAGAGCTTATCAAGAACATATGTAAATTAAATTTAAAAATTAATGATTAATATATAAGAAAAAACTTATGTGATGAATTTCACTAATTCAGTCTAGTATAGAAATTTCCCTTTTCTTAGGTAACAACTCTATTCACTGTAATATTTGGCCAGTCACAGTGTGGGGTAAACACTCGTGTCTTTAGTTTCCAGTTACATGATACCAAATTATATTCAATTAAAAATGTAGATTTACAACTTAGTCTGTAAGAAAACTGTGTTTCAATAAATTTACAAAATTACTGAAAAAGCAGGATTTTTTTTAACTTTGTTTGGTATATATTTTATTTTTCCACCTGAGGCAAATAAAACCATAATTTTGATGGATTTTTTAATCTCAAAATAACTGAAAATATTTCATGAATATATATTGCATTAATTGGGGTCTAGTCAGCAAATATTTTAGGCAGATACCTTACTTAAATAAGAATTTGATATTTAATTATTCAGGTAGGAGCTACCAAGTTATTTGCCAAAAACTAGAAGAGTTACACTTGAAGTAATATTTTCATAGAAAACAGAAAATTTATCTCCTATAAATTTGGCCCTTTGAAATATGGAGTTGAATTTAATAAAGTTTTATAATCTATGTTAGAAATGTACTCCAAGACATATATACATATTCACTATTGAAAGTTGCTACAATGCTTAACCATACAGTCAACAAGCATGAACAATGAGGAACATGTATCTTGTTTAATTCTATTCATGTTATATGGATATTTTTGTTTTATAAATGGAGATAAATTATCTTTCTTCTGAATAATTCTATTTTTACATCATATCCTGTAAGATCAGATCATTAATTTGGTAATTATACATGTATCTTTCAAGACCAACTTGAAATTTAGCAGGTAACCGATATTTTGCATTAAAAAAATAGCAAAAATGGAAAATATCTTTTTCCTTTCCAGTATAATGTCTTGTAGAATCAGATTTTCATTTACTTTCATTTACTTAGCATCTGTTGCATTTTTCTCCAATTTTCTTCTCTTAGGATTTTAAACTAATAAGTGTTGCCAAATATGAAATAAATTCAATAGGTAATATGAAGGACATAAATGTTAATCAAAATAATATCCTGGGATGGAATCATAAGGAAAAATAATTTGAGGCAAGAGAACAATATATATGCAAAAAAGTAAAGCAGTAAACAAAATTGTGATAGTTTTGATTTTGAATGTCCTGCTACAATTTCATGTATTCAGAGGCTGTAAAATGCCCGTGAAATCATGTGCTATTACGACATGGATCTCGATAAGAAGAAGTTAATTATAGGTGTGTGGTGGAGGACAGGTATGTTCCAGATCATAAATTACAGATACATAGTGGGTTGGGGCATGTAGCAGATTATGAACATGTGACACTTTACTACAAGTGTGCCCAGAAGGAGGGTGTCCTTCAGGAGCAAGCCAGAAGGGGAAGAACACTGAGAATTGACCCAGAGGGAGCACATCACTGAGACATGACTGGAACGATTTACACTAGTCCCGCCCTCATCCCTCACCTGCTTCCTGTCTGCCATGCTGTGAAACACATCCTCTTGCTTCAATTCTGCCACGTGCTCCTACCAGTTCCAGCTGCTATGTGTGGGTCTCATCTTGTGAGACTGTAACCTAAAATAAATAATTTCTCCCTTAAATTTTGGCTGTCAGGTTTTCTGCCCTAGCAATAAGAAAGTAACGAAATCAGAAACAAACTAAAGAGCTCAAAATACTAGAGCATAAAAGAATAGGAAAATTGGTTTCATATTACAAAAAAATAAAATAAAAATTGTCATAGAATCTCCAAAAGAACTTAATCATATTTTCTCTAACCAAGGCTCTATTTTTTTTAAAGTAATACTCTTATGGGGGTAATTTTTGAGGAAGATTTTTTTCTCTCTGTTCAAGCATTTTTAATATATGCCACAGAAATATAAGTTATTGTTGGTGCTGCTAGTAATAGTGTTTACCAATCATCCTATATTCAAACGCTTTTTATTTGTAATTTCAGAGAATCCATAAACTCGCAAGATTTGCACATAAAATACTCTTGACCTACAAATATCAAACTTACATTTAATGAACTCCAGGCCAGGAGAAATATTGCATTTTCTCCAAAATAGGAATCATCCAAGGTTTTCTTAGCTGCTTCAAATTGATTGATTCAAGGATATTTTGGAAAGAATAAAACCACCCAATTAATATATATAAACAGATAAGGGTCAAAGATCACTTGTTTTAATACACCCCCCCCCCCAAAAAAAAAAGAAAGAATATATATGCCTTTCTAGGGCAATGATTGTAAAAGCAAGGAAAGCAATGTAAACAACACATTCTGGATAAATAAAGGAAATGTTTTATTGACTAGTAATAGGATAGGAGGGAACTTGTAGTGGCCTTGACAGAATGGATTACCTGTCTTATATTTTTCTTGAAAAACCACAGTCTGGGCAAATGAGGACTCAAGGCTCTTATTAACACTCCAAGTACAGTGTCCCTACACCGCCCCGCATTCTGTGGTTGATGGATTAGGCTGCTGTTGCATGTTTTCCCCCAAGATTTCAGGACTTTTTACAGAGAATTTTAAACATGGACAAGCTGATGCTATAAAATGGAAAGCAAGGCATTCTTTTGAAAATTAGAAAGAAAAATGAAGACAGTAATGGAAATAAAACACAGAATACAAAAAGAAAATGAAAACCTGAGAATTTATTAGTGATGATGACATAGATAATCATTCAGTCAGTGGTTCTGTTTTAGAAAGAAGAATTGTTCTATTTTATAAATTTAGCACTGCCCTAACGTTAATAGCTAGCTCCTATAAACAAACAGATGCTCTTCCCTGTAGGGCAAACACACTGGCTTGGTTCTGACAGACCCTAACCTGTTCTTGAATTCATCATTAGTGGAAAGGTTTGTTCCATAAAATACGTATCAGCCTTTGGTTTCTCCTTTGTCTTTCCTTCCTTTGGCCAGATTTATTGGGAGTCTAACTTCTAGTACTTCGATTTCCAAAACTGCCTGCCACACTCAAGTTGAAAGAGTGTTTTCACTACCTATATCCACCTTCTATGCTCTGAAACCCCATTTCAATTAAACTGTGCTGGGCAGAGAAGAGTACATTTTGTTACACAGATTTTTTTTTCTTTTTTACTTTAGAACCTTAAATGACTCTAATTGGCATTAAACTGGAGACCTCCTGACACAGAAAAAGAATCAAATTGCTATCAACAAAATGAGTCAGCCCTCTGCAATACTGGGTGGGGCTAGCCCCTAACAAATCAATCATTTTAGCAATGGTCTTGTTATAACTAGGAACAGTGTTATTCCTATTTGATAGCTTTCTGATGGGGATCAAATAGAATTAAAATTGATCATGGAGTATACATCTTAAGGCAATATCAGCTCTATTACTACTACAAACTCTACCTCTTTATATATAAGAGAAAAATGTTAACAGTGCCTTAATTTCTTCTCCAATATATTTTAAGTGTTCTGTATTCAATTTCTTTGTCTTGGTTTATAATGCAAACTTTATATAATAAAGAGGTTTGGTCAAGCTATCACTTTGCTAATGCTACTTAATTCATAAAATGCAATTCAACATGTGCCTACAAGCATTTTCCGTTATCTCGAGTTGATTTCAATGGCATGGAACATGTGGCTTGGATTTCTGTTCTATCCAGGACGATGCATACATAGATAAATGGGCTCTTTTGCTTCCTTGGGGAATGTCTCATGAACCTAGCGCTATTACCGAGGCATGCTGCAGTGACAGAGTGTGGCCTTAAAGCAACGAAGTAGACAGAGTTGAGAGAACAAGGACAAGCCTATTTAATTGTGATATATGATGTTTTACAATACATTTTAAGCTTTTGTTCTTGAACAAGAGAACACTAATTCTGTGATGAAAGAGCTGTTTATAATATTTAAAACAAGAGAAAAGCTAAGATTATAAACAGTTAATATATAGGTAACTCTTTGGACTACTGAGTTCTTGTATTTTAAATGCAATTTAGGCATTAAAGAGCTTAGTGATATATGCAAATCTAATTTAGCAACACTTTTTGAATCTATATATTCTTCATCAATAAATAGTAATAAAGGAAAAGGATCATGCATTACATTGTTAACAATTTAAAATCATACCATGCAACAGAGGTATTCTAGGTGCAAATTAGTACATTTTACACTCATTTTAGACCCATAGAAGAGAAGAATTAATCTTAATTCTACCTTAGAGATAGAAGCAAGAGCTCACATAAGTCACAAAGCTAGCCAGGTCACTAGTGGATCTGAACACAATTAAGGTTCAAAACCTCAATTTCCATCATTAAGCTAACCTGCCACTTGCAGCAATGCCTATGGCAGCTTTGTAGAAAGTAAATATTTCACAATTAATATTGGAATGCATTGATTTAAGTGGCACCCTAAATGATGCAGAATTAGAAACAGCCCATGTTTTAACTTTCACCATCATTTCTCATGTTGCTGTGATACTTCTAAATGTTCCCTTAGAAATAAAAGTATCACCTACAATAAATTCAACATTATTTCTGAATCTCCATAAATTTCCCTGGTATATTCTTGCCTTAAAACTGACTTTATCTGAGCTAATGAGATCTAACGAGATCACCACTTCACCCGAAGCAAGCCCTACAAGTAAGAACCACTATTGTTCATAATACTCAAACATTGGCTGGCAAGGAGAAAAGTTTGTTACATCAACTGGCAATATGGTGTGTGCTAGATGTAAACCTGTACGATTTCACAAAGTTTTGTAGTTAAATTAAGTCTTTGGTTTCCAGGACATCTACAGTATTTTGGTATTCTAATTTGTCACAGAAGTGATAATGCTATAAAGTAGGATATTACAGGATTAAGTAAACAGCTGCCATTGTCTATTAAATTAATTACTAAATGGCTTTACACGTTTGCTACTTTGATATTTTTATTTCATTAGGAAGAATTAAGCCAACTAGAGTAGAAGTCTTGCTCATCACATGGAAGCCAAATTTTACTATCACCAACTTTGGGATTCAGTGCGCAGATTTTCTGGATCACAATCTAAAAATTCTTCCACTTGTCATGTAATCCAGCTTAATACATAAAGTCATACTTAAAAACTTTACACATGAATTGTTAGTCTTAAGAAGAGATGAAGCATGATGTTTTATAAAAACTTAGAAAAGATATTAAAAAATTCACAGTAACAGAGTGCAACTTTCAAAATATTATAATACAAATGTGGTAGTGAATGATCAGTCGTGATATTAACTAAGAGATTCTTGGTTAGACAGGTTAAGTATTTATAATCAGTGGAGTAGGAAAATATAAGAGATAAAGTAGCCATTATTTTAATTGGGAATTGCTCTGTAAAGTCAGAAGTATCAAGAAGAAAAGGGTACTAGCTTCAAAGTAAACACAAGCATGTAATATATTGAGAGTTTAGAATTGGTTTTTATTGATGAAGCATTTAGAGGAGGAATTATCATAACCTCATACATACAAATTGCTCTTACTTTAAGACAAAAATTATGGAAGTATTAAAGGTCTTCATTTATGTATTTAGAATGTTTCTCTTTGTACAAGAAATAGCAGTGATTTATATAAAAAATACACTCTAAATTTAAAATAGGGGAAAAAGCTCACAACAATTGTGGGGTTTTGAAACATTATCTTTAATAATAAAAAAGTAGATAAGAAAATAACGGCGGCATTCTTCATTTTTCAGACAGGAATTATCAAAAATAAGAATTAGCATTCTAAAGTATTTTTTTCTTAAATGAAAGGCGATATAATAACTAACAAAGGACAGAATCCATATTTTCTCACCTCTCTTACTCCTCCAGTCGTTTCTGTCAATCATCCTTTCACCCTCTCTCTTATTTGTCATTCTGTGCCTGCTCTTTCTCTGTTTCTGTCTCTGTCTCTCTTTTCTTCTCTCTGTCCACGTATACCTGTACTTGCAGAAATACTGGCTTTTACATTCAGTAACAACAAAGTTCAATAAAAATACATACCTACAAGTTGAAAATAACTGAAATTTAATATTGCTTTAATTCTTTGTATAATTTAAAATGGAATGGTGATTGTATACATTACATGGGACAACTAAATAAAAGCTATGGTCAATAGGTGTTTTGTTAAACGTGGAAAATAAATAGAAAAACTGAACATCCAAAATATATATAGTCAAGACTTGAATATAAACCATACTTCATATTAAACTAATTTTAAAAAGTATTATAGAAAGAACAAAAAATCCTGAGATCCAACTCAAATTATTAAGGAAATTAAGGATAATTGCAGTTTTGATATAAAGAAAAATAATTTAAAATATGGTGAAAATGTTAATAGTAAATTAGAATGATAACACAGAAAAGAATTAAGATTTTGATTAATTTAGATTTATAAAGTATAATCTAAGACAAAAAATTGTATAAGAAATAAAAACAGTAATAAAATACATACATAGCATATTTCTCAATTTATGTAATGTGCATAGCCTGCTAACTTCATTTTTCACTTTCTCAAATATTTTTCCCTAGCATAAGTTAGTTTTCCTTTTCCCCTAAAAATATTTCTTTTTTCCCTTTATGAGCTATACTTGTCATAGGCAAAGGCGAGAAATTATGCTGAGAATAAGGAAAAAGATCATACTATAAGCAACTGCATATATATGTGTAAATTTTGGTCTTTGTTTTTCCTAAAAGTATTATCATTTTTAATTTGTTTCAACTGAAATTTTTTTAACATTTATAAAAAGATTTTATTGGACAGGTTTTGAGTTCCATATCTATCAAATGGCTAATTAAGGCTGTGAGGTTCCTCTAAACAATAGTCATAAAAGTCAGTGCAACTGAGTACTTATATACAACCTTTTGTATATGTGTATTACAAACATTTTATATAAATAAATGAGAAATGTTCTTGAAGCTAATGGTCTAAGCAAATCAACTTGTAAAAACAACAATATTTCAACATGTTGGTTTAAATCCTGATCCTCACTTCAAATATTCTATAAATGTACAAATGCACCGGAACAGATGTCCCTAGTTTAGATCTGATGTTCAATAAGCTCAAAGGAGCTAAGTTTTTACCCCAAAACTCTGTGGTAAAACTATTTAACAAGGAATATATCCAACACTGTGTTTGCTACAAAGAGTTCGCTAAAGTTTTTCAGTACTTTAAATAATATGCACTGAACATCTGTTTTCACTGAGCCATAGATGTAGTAATTTAAGCATGATTAATGTTTACTTTTTAAAGGTAGTTACCGAAGTGAATGTTTACGACACATAAATATTAAATTGGACATATAAATGCAACATAGTTGAACTACTGTAATGTTACTTTATTACCCACAAGTTAGATCACTTTACAAAACTTTAGAAACATCTGCTGAGAGATCTTTATAGAATTTGGAATGTTTGCTTTTTTTAAAAATTCTGTAATATGATATATTATACTCTGTGATGTCTTTAGATATCTCAGTTAATCTTAAAAATAACAGTACTACTTATGTAGACTATTATTTTTATTAAGATAATACTCTAATAAAATGTGTATCTTAAATTTATGCACATAATCAAAAAGCAAATTAGAAGCCAATTTCTCTAAGTGTTGACAAGAACAATATAGACAGAAAGTAGAAATTATTAATAGTGATTTTCTCTAAAAATAAAATTTAATTTTTCAGTTTTAAAGATGGAAGAAATAACAGGATGAAGTTAGAAAATAAAAGTTAAAACAGAAATGAAGTATACATTGAAATATTATGATACATGGAATGTGTTTTCCTTGTTGGATATTTTCCTGAGTACTAAGAATCACTAATTATTACTGGGAATAACACTTTATTGTGTAAAGAATCATTTCAGGTCCAAAATCCATGACAATTTCTGGGCCATGTTCAAAAGAGCCAGAGCATAAAATCCCAGAGCCTAATTAGTGTTGACCTTCATCCAAGATCACCCCAAGTTCACTAAACTATGAAAAAGGCAGTGTGTAAAGTACATATGTAATATGTGAAGTAAAAGAAGCAAACTGATGAGATGCCAAAGTACATAAATTGAATACTGACTAATTGCAATGGCTGTACTTTTTACTGCACTTGCAATATCTCTTCCTCTGTTGCTTGTTGCACTTTAAGAGCTACTTGTATAGAGGTTACCCCCGCGCAGACACGATCTCTACTGCACAGTCACAGTATCATCGCTATGGCTGTTAGTTCAGTCTTGTCTTGATGTATAAAGAAAGCACTGAGTTGTAGCCACTATGATAAGCATTCTCTCTGTGAACTTTGTATTGATATTTCAAGGCTAGTTATTCTTAGATCATTATACAAATATTCTCTGAGGTCTAGTAATCACATTGCTTATAACAACAGAATCATATTTTATTTCTGGAACACTGTGTTTAGTATATATGTAAATCCAAAAAATGATGATTTTATGCAAAACCTCATCAGAAACTATAACATTCTCCCAAGAAATTTTGGGATACACTGTTTTAATATAATTATAGCATATTTGGTGAAGTGTTATGTACAGCAGAGTAACGTGCTTAGTTTATGTATTGTTTGTTAGGACAAAATACAAGGCATCCGCAACTTTAAACAGGAAAGTTTTACGCTAGCTCACATTTTCAAGTCTCACACAGCCCGTGCATGGGCATCTGACAACAGGTGAAGCATATGGCGAAGGCGGGGGAGCTGATCCCAGCACTGTGGACAGAAAGCCAAGCAAAGCTCATGCCAAGCAATGTCTGGAGACTCAGACAACAGCTTTCCAAGGAACAATGTGTGTCAGTGTTTCTTTTTCCTTCCTTTACTTAGTTCAAAGTGCCAGGTGGGCCCCCTACACTCAGGATGGGCTAGCCTTGCCTCATTTCCTGGCCTACAAGTCAATAATCCACACCTGAAAGTTCTGCTTTGCGTGCCTTGACCCCCACTCCAATCTCAACAAAAAATTTCTCCAGTTCAAAACCCAGGCATTCACATCTTGCATCCAGGCCTTACATCCCAGCGGCACACAGTCCCACAGGTATCCTACTACATCCCAAAGCAGGAAGCTTCTGAGGAACACACATGATCCAAACCGTAGCATGCACAGACTGGAAACTTTCAAAACTGCCTTTTCAGGGGTATGGATTATATAGCACCCAGGAAACAGTAACACTTAAACTCATTCGAATATAAGAATAATATGGAATCTAGTGGTATTACATCTCCATACATTTTCTGGTTTAAAATGTTTCACCAAATTCATGCCTTCAGTCAAAATATTTATTGAAAATTAAGTAAAAATTTAATATATTTTAATCTATTCATATTATCTTTAATATCATTAATTTTTATTCTATTTTAATTGAATAAATTTGCACATGTTCCTGAAGTACAATGTGCCATTTCAATGGGTGGATATACAGCACACTGATCATACTGGTCTAATTCACACATCTATCAATTTAAGTTTGTACATGGTGAGTATGTTTCAGATCATTGACTAAATTATTATACTGGTCAAGAAGCAACTAGAATTCACTCCTCTTTACAACGTTGACCTTGATTTTTTTTAATCATATCCCCTTTCTCTACCAACGAACCCTGAATGTCAGCAAGTCTGTCTTTATTGTAGCATTAGTCTGAAAGGCCAGGACCTGGAAACAAAGCACTTTTAAATCAATGAAATGAATCAAGAAAACTTGATATGTGATATATATATATATATATATATATATATATATATATATATATATAATAAATGATGATTTAGTTCTTGAAAGGGATAGAATTTTTTCACTCAATAAAATAGAGGACTTTCAGGGGTGAAAAAGAATTTCAACTAAGAACAGAAAAACACTGAATGACCACCCTTTATGGAAAATCTAAATTAATAACATGCAAAAAATATTCAAGCAGAAAAACAGCCTATTTTTTTGAAAGGATTCAAAAACAAGACATTTCTCTTGGCTTCTTTGTTCTGAAAAGTATCAGATTTAAGAAGAGCCTCTAAAGAATCACTATATAACATTGAATTACACCCAACACCATACATAAAAAACACTCTTTAGCCATATTTAATGAATTATATCTTATATTTTTCTAGTAAGGTTGGACTAGCTTATTTTTATTTTACAGTCTCCCTCTAAAATATTAATACACATTCAGAAGATAAGCATCTATTTTGAAGGATGTGAAAAATTATTTGAAAAATCTGACTACCCAAACACACAGACAATATGTCTGGTTTGTAAATATTTTCCCGAAATCAGGAATAATATACTGTTAGTTACCTATTTGTTTCTGTGACAGAAACCATACATCCACAATTTTAAGGAGACAAGATATATTTAACTCACAGTTTCAGAAGGTCTGTCTCGGACACAGTCCATTCGTGGAGAAGCCAGCAACAGTGGAGGTACAAGGCAGAGACAGAGGTGAGAGAGCTTCTCATCCCATTGTAGACAAAAGCCAAGAGAGTCTGGAGACTCGGGCAGCGCAGCGCTTTCCCAGGCAGCAGCCGTAACACTGCGTCTTCTTCCTTCTTTTAAATACTTCCAGCTGCCAGTTGTTTCAAGCCAGAGTGGGTGCACCTTCCTCATTTCCGGTTCCACAAGTCAATAACAAACACCTGAGAGCTCTACCCTAAGCAACCCCCAATCTCAGTAAATCCAGGACATTCCTCCAGTCCAAAACCCACACATCCGCCCCTTCCAAATCAAACTCTGCCTCCCTGTAACACAGTTCCAAATGCATGAGGCTTTTGGAAGACACTCCAGATCCGAACCATAGCATATATCATATTTATCATTCAGTAGTAATTCTTAAAAATAACATTTTTTAAAAGAAGTCAACGCTATTCCCAGAACAAGTGATTTTCTCCCTGTTTGTCTCATGAAAGAGATAGACGATAGATAGATAGATAGATAGATAGATAGATAGATAGATAGATAGATGATAGATAGATAGATAGATCATATATATTGTTTCCTCAAAATAATCCCTTATCATTGAAAATGGGAAATTAGAAGTCTTATTTATGATTCTGGATTTTGTAACACAGCAACCCATCTTACAAATCAAAACACATGACAATGTTCACTATTGACTAAAGTGCTTTGATTTGATAATCTATGAAAATTTAAAAAAATTACCCACTTATAATGCTCCATTCCTCACATTGTATGCCCCATTTAGTGTGCCTAGGATTTGTTTTTGTCATGCTCTAAGAGGGTTTTTCTCGTGTTCCCACAAAAGGGACTCATTAGACGTTCTCATAGCAGCTGTCAGGGAGGAGACTCAACCACAACCAGGGCCAGGTGGATGCGTCATTACCTTTTGTTTCCTTGGCAGGCAATTTGTTTCTCCTGGTTACTCTTAGAAGTTGTAGCTTATTTCAAAATTTGGTGAAAGTATTTCTTATATGTTCTCTTTAAGTACATATATACATATATGTATATATAATTTAAATTATAAATATATATTAATTTTATTTTTTGAATTATATAAAAATAGATCTAATTATATCATATACTTTAACAATTCAGTGTTCAGTGAATGGTTTTTGAGACAGGATCTCCCTTCCTTAGTTCAGGCTGGTCTTGAAATCACTATTGTAGCTCAAATTGGCCTTGGACTCACATCAATCCTCCTGCCTCGGCCTCCTGAGTTCTGGAATTACAGGCTTGTACTCCAAGCCTGTGGTGGTGGGGAATCAGAATCAGGGCCTTGAACTTGCAAGACATGTGCTTTAATCACTGTGCCATTCCTCTAGTCCTAAATGAATTTTTACTGATGCTATGTACAAAAATATTGAGTCGTCTGCATGGTGTTCAGTGTCGGGTTTATTTAGAGAATTAAAAAAAACATGAAGCAAATTGTCTCTCTTCTAAGTTAGATATCTAAGTTTAAGAAATTTCACTATATTTTAGAAATTTCCCAAGTGTTCACCTAACATAAGACATTGTAAAAGAGCTAAATTAAATTTAGTTCACTAATCAGTTTTGGTACAAAAAAGAGAAGCAGGAAGTTTTTCATACAGTTACAAGTGTTTGATACACTGTCCCTGAATGTGGGAAATATCCTGCATATTTGGAGAAAAATAAAAGATCACGTAACCAAGTGTATGATTTCTAAATAGAATTTAGGAACTGATAAAAGTTACTGAATGAATTAAACAGAACATTTTACACTAATAGAATTTACCCAAGGAATGAAAAATATTGTAATGAATATTCAATATTCTAAATCTTTGTAGTCAGTGAGAAAAGTGGGAAGTCACATTTTGATGTACATAGAGGATGAGAGTTTTTTGAATAATCCTCAAGTATCTATTTTAACAGAACTCTACATAGAAATGGGAACGAGCATATTTTAAAAATTATACAGTAGGTGTACAAAATAAACAAAATTATGTTTAAGTAAGAGACATTATATTCTTGGGAAGACACTAACACACTAGGTATTTCTCTTCTGCTACCATATTTTACATTATTCTATTTGTCCATTAGACAGAAAAAATGAAGTTCTATAGGTAGCCAGTGCAACTGGACTGTCATGTGGAAACATTGGAGTGGTACACTCTTGAATGAGTAATTATATAAAGATGAGAGCAAGTGTCATATCAATGTATAAAAGAACTAAACCTAATTAAAATTTGAAGGATTAAAAAGAGTTTAATTTCATAGAAACTATGAATTTAAAAGCAAAATGTAAAGTTATAGATTTGAATCAGGTAGGAATGAGTCAATTGGTCTAAATTTTAAGTAGGTGTATAAGTAGACATTCAACAGGGCTGGAAGAGAAGTAGATCAGCAGTGAAATGCTTGCATTTCAAGCTCAGAGCCCTGGATTCAATTCCCCAGCACCACATATGCTGGGTGTGGTGGGCTGGGCAAGACTGTAACCCCAGAACTCCAGAGGCTGAGGCTGGAGTGTTGCCATAAGTTCAAGACCGGTATGGGCCACATAGTGAGGTCAAGATCAGCCTGGATTACGCAGTGAGAACTTCTCTCAAAATAAAGAAAGAAGAGAGAAAGAAAGAAAGAAAGAAAGAAAGAAAGAAAGAAAGAAAGAAAGAAAGAAAGAAAAATTCAATAAACAGGCTACTATGTATATGAAAACTCACAAGATAAAAATGCAATATGCAATCAGGGGTAAATTGTAGACTTCTAAATGTTTGGATATAGGCAACTTTATTTTTATTTAAACAAGTTTGAATTTTAATGTACAATTTATAAACCTGAACTGATATTTTACTTTACCAATTGAATATGGAGTAAAAATAAGCAACAAGGCACAAACCTAGAAATGCTATGTATTTAATGCTCCTTAACACAATAATATCTACAACAATTCATGCAGTAGTAGAAAAAAATGAGATTTAAATTTCAAGAACTAGGGTTCTAAGATCCACTCAGGTAAAGCAAAGCACAAAGCCTGAAAAAATGAACTGGACAATACATAGGCTTTGAAATAATTCTCTATTAGACTTTATTTTTTGCATTTTATTGATATGTATACGTGAAAAATTTAAGGTTTACAATGGAATTGAGCATTTTGTGCGCATACGTATCTTGTCAAGGTGACAAGGGCTTTCCCACTCTTTCTGTCCATCCCTCTACCCTACCCTCCCTCCCTCCCTTCTTCCCCACCCTATCCCCCTCTTTCACTTTGTTTTTCTTTTTAGGTTCCATGAGAGTTGTGATCTGGGTCTCTCATATCAGAGACCATTCAATATTTCACCTTCTGCTTCTGACTCACTTCACTACTAGACTTGAAACCTGACATTTTTTCATAAATATATAGTTTATATTTTAATCTTAATTGTTTTATATAAATATGTATTTAAGGCTAATTTATCTCAATATTATAGGCAAGCATATGCAGTAGATTTTCACGTTAGAGCCAGTCTAAATAGCGTGTGCCCCTGGTAATCTCGATTATCAGCTGAAGTAAATGAGATGCCTCCTTTATAGCAAAGCAGGCCAGTGGGCTTGTATGTTGGGTTGTTCTGAGAGATGATTGGCAAAGAGGAAAAAAGTGGCCAGCGTCAGAACAGCTATATTTTTCTTGAGCTACTGCTGTCACATAGCCCATCTTCTTGGGCCTTTCAATGTGTAGAGCACCATTGAGTCTCCAAACAGCATTCAAGACTTCAGTCTTGGAATAGTGCTGTACCATAATCCCTCTTGTTCCACGAGGCTGGGATTGAGTAGCTTCTGTATTCTGACCGTCTCCTGCATGCAGAGGGGCACTGGGGACTCTCTAGCCCTGAACCCAACTACTCAATACCCTCTTTGTGTATATACATATCATGTATATTATATATATTTCTCATTGATTGTGATACTGTATCAATATCGTTTGTAACTTCAATTGATTTCTCTGTGGAAAGAAATGAAATTTTTAGTGTGAGTCTCTCCACTCAAAAATATTGTATCTCCATAGTTACTTCTATAATTACTGTGGATAACACAGTATGTGTACATTATATGTGTTTATCAAGATGTTTGTCAATGTGCTTGTGTGGGAACCAATGAATATTATTTGCTGATGTGCACCCACCTATGAGTACACTTTATGCAGATTAATTCCATGCTTATGTGTGTGTACATGAATGCATATATGTGCAGATATACACATCTAGATCCATGTATATGAATGTTTGTGAGATCTAGTATCTAAAGATGTACATCCATGACTTTTTTGTTTAAATCACGTATTTGTTTCCATTACAGGTATGTTATTTGCATTTTTGAATAACTTAGAGCTATACCTACATTTTATCCTGGAAAGCAAAACCAGGCTTTGACAGCTGAAATCTCCGTAATTGTTACATCATTTTTGTGCAATTAACTCAAAATACTGCTGATCATCCACTCGGCTACTGGCACTGTTTTTTTTTTTTTTTTTTAGCATGAAGAATTTTATGAAGTTCTAGCTGGAAAATTACCTCGTTGGCATTCAGCTCATCCAACACTGTTAATTTAAAATTTTCTTACTCTAATGAGTGTCTACTATAATTTATACTACTTTTCTTGGTATATTTCATAAAGCTCTCAATATTTTTGTCACCTTATACTATGAATTATGATTTTTTTAATCTATTGTTATATTTCTTCTAACATTTCAATGATAATTTGGAATTGGGAACTAAACATGTATATTCAGCCAGCTCAAAATCCAACTGAATTTTCAAAATTTTAGACCCTACCTTATTTAGAATATATTAAATATGTGATGAAAATTAAAAGTTTACTTATTATGAAAAATGTAAAATTTAATTCTCTTTATGGAGTTTATTTAAAATTATATTTATAATATACACTAGAAGTATTGTCTTCATGAATTATTTATATATCAAATAAATTTGTTTTTGAGATAACACTGTTGCAAAGTATGTGAGATGTTTCCTTGCATGAATGTCATACACTCCCTCCTGCTACCACTGTGCCTTCGTGAATAGAATGGCTCAAATATCTATGCTTTACAAAGTAATAGAACATACAAAAAAAAAGACTTAAAATAAGGTTTGAGAGTTAGTTTCCTATGGAACTCATCATTATTTTCATTAGGTTGGACATTTATTTTCTCATTTTGTTTTTCTCTCTACTTTTGTGAAACAATTTACTTGCTTTTGTTATTTTTCTATTACAATACAGTCACTTAAAATGACACTATATTTACGAATCTTTAGGTGCAAGGTGCACAGTCAGCACTTAGAAACACAGCGTCAGACAGCAGGTCTCTGGTAACTACTCATCTTGTATAACTGAAACTTTATACATGTTGACAAGCAATTTCTTTTTTTTTCTATTTTCTGGTACCATTCTACTCTCCTTTTAACTCTTCATGTAAATTTGATATGATACTGGAAGTTACAGTTAGTATAGTTTTACTTTAGTGTGTCATATTGAACAAATTCATTTAGTCAATTGTTGCTCATATCAGATGACCTACCTATACCAGTCCTTAAGTGACAGATGAAAAATAAGAAATCCTCATTGTTGCGGACCCACTGTGATCATTGTATGCTCAGGACCAACAGGCAGTTGGATCTCTATTTACAACGTTCTCCACGATTGAGTCTGCCTTCTATCTGTTCACACGTTGACAATAATTTTGAATTATTGTCATGATCACGATTGCTATGTGTTACTATATCTTACTCTGAGTGACAATTTTGACATAATGTTTGGTGGCCAGCCCTCTTTTGATTTTTATTTCATAATCTAGAGAGGTGCATGCACAATGGACCCATAATACTTACCCTTTAGTGAACAAAATTTTATTAATATTTGACTGAGTGTGTTAATGTTACTTAAATAAACTTCCCTGGAAAGACATGAGCACCAATTACTTTTTACCCCCAATACGGCACAGCATATTGGCCAAAGTTGTGACTGCACCATAGTTCAAATTGGTGAACTTATGAGTTTATTAAGGTTACTTTCACGAGTATGGTCGAGGAATTATTTACAGGAGCACAGTGAGGGACTATCTGCAGAAACACAGTTGAGGGGTCATCTATAACCCTCTGTGGGACTAGGAAGGCAGTCTCATTACCTCTAAGCCCACCTCACAGAAACCTCATGCTGCCTCCAAGGACTCACCTTCAGACCTTTCACCTGGTACTTAGACTTGAACTTGGACTCACTCTCGGGATGACTACTCTGGGTGGCTGCTTTTGCTTGCTTTCTCTCGTTTCTTGCTCAGTCGTTCTGACTTTGTGGTCTCAGCCTGCCAAAAAGAACTAAAAAATGACAGTGTCCCTACACAGGCCTGAGAGGAGGAGCCTCATTTATGGGTAATAACCATGACCACATGGGGACATACTCAGCTGTGGGTGGGACTATGGCTGTGGAGCCTTGTTCTAACCCTCACAAGGTGCACACCTGTGAGTTAAGTGGTTCTGAGGACTTTCTATGCAGCAATTAGTATAATTTTGACCATGTGTACTAAAGTGAAGGTATTCTTTGTTTTCTCTTCTATATTGTTTTCAATGTCAGTTAAAACTAATCAATATTAACAGACACTCCCTGCAAGATTCTCTTCCAGATAGTGGAAACTTTTATCCTTTTGTCGTTTGTTTCTAAATAAATATCAAATTTAACTCGAAAAACCCCCAAAATTAAACAATATTCACAACCACCAACAGTAAACAGCCATTTATTTCTCATTGTTACACAATTCCACTATTTCTAAAGTTCTATTATCCTTGTTGTTTACATTTTTTCACATTCAGTCTTGTGATTAGACTTGTATTTTTTCTTCCTCATAAACTTAACTATTACAGCCTAATGTTGCTTAATATTTATATTTTCTTTTTAAAAAGAAAAAAGAAAAGTGTTTTATTTGTAATTTTAAAATTATGCTATATTCAACTATATGATGCCATACATAGTTTTTTTTTTTTCTGTATTTTTGAATAAAAGTTCCTTTAATTATGCTTTGGCATTTCAGAAGTCTTATACAAGAATAAATTCTGAGACTCTCACTAGCACACCAGTATGCTAACTATACTGGTTAATTTTACAAATATATTTCCATAAAGTTTAATACAATTGTAGCAGCAGGAAATATTGATTACTTTAATTTAATTCAGTATGTAAGTTGTCAACATTTCAATGTTTGGGCTTCCAGAATATCAAAATTGTTTCCACTTATGAAAAATCATTTTCTGAAGCAAAGAAATTTCTTATAACTCAATTCAGCACATAGTTTTAAATAACATACTATTGGAAATTTATCATAAATTTAACCTATCTTAGGTAGGTCTATAACTAATTTTATTATTACATAATTTCTGAAGAACACATTTCAACAGCATCTTTATCTGGCCCCGGATAGCTTTTATTTTCAATTTCTTAAATTTTCTGTACTGATAGAGCTTTTTTTTTCTCTTGTGGACTTCCTCTTGATTTTTTATTAATATATTTATTTGTAAAATTATTTATTGAGCAATTCTTGCTGTGTTTGGAAATTTTGTATAGCTCTAGTTCACTTTCTTTAACGACAATCTCTTTCCCTGAACTTGGGTCAGCCAAAGGTCAGTTTACACATTGTTAATTGCTCAATGTATTCAGACAGTACTCATATAAAACAGATAAGGAGAGACAGTCAGTGACGTGCACCAGTGGCCGTGAGAGTCAGAAAATTGGTCAACTGTGAGAATATCTATCCAGAAATCATTCTTAGAGCTTTAGAATTCTTCCTCCTTCCTTATATCCTTATTCAGGCTTGATCAGTTACCACATGTGACTACCTGCTTTGTATATATAGATTTTGCTTAAGTTTTATGAGAGCTATATATGTGCTGAAGTGGCCATATTTCATGGAAATGGAAACCTCCAGGATTAAAATGGAAATCTTCACATAGACTGCCTCAAAATGTTTAGTAACACATAAATTGACCTTCAAATATGCTTCCAAGCTGGTTTTACGAATACTACTAGTTATAGCCAAAACACACCCTTTAGTACACATTAACGGTTTGCTATATGTAAAGTAAAATTAAGCAATTTGAACACATTGCAGCTTTCTTTGGGAAAAGTCAATAATTTAATAACCACATAATAAAATGTATAACCATAACTACTTGTCAACACAGAAAAATGTGGATTTCTCTACTAAATATAAAGCAAAGAGACATGATATATTTTGGGAGAGTGAAGAGTAAAAAAGAATTAGAATTATTTTGGGAAAGTGAAATATGAGAACTTCCACTACCTGCAGAATCATTTTATATCTTTCCCAAAGGAAGTCATGTAAAATAACATTTCAACAAGTTAAGCTTTCAACTAAGGGAACCTCAACAAGAATAATGCATGAAAGACACAGAAGATCAGTCAGAAATAACGATTGACCTGGGAAATCCTAGCTCATTATGCTTGGTAAGGGCAGGGATCCTGTAAAACTGTTCCATGGTTACATTGAAGAGCTCACTCATTTCTCCTGGGACAATCCCACCTCATGCAACTGGCAGTGCCCCAATTTGAAATGACAAATGATTATTATGCATATGAGATAAAAAGTAATTAGATTGATTTGGACTCCTAGATCAAAATACCACAGGCTGATAAAACAACAAATTGTTATTTTTCACATTTCTACAGCCTACAATATCCAAGATCAAGGTGTCAGGGCACTTACTTTCTGGTGAGCTTTGTTTTCCAGACTTGCAAATAGCTGCCATTTACCTGAATTCTTGCATCGCTTCCCTCTCATAATGTTTCTTGGATGACATGAGGTAGGCTCATGGGAATTCCTCCCTCATCACCTACCTACTCCTTCCCCAGTGTCTCAATTCCCATTACCATGTAATTGCATTTGATTTGGTCTTTTCTATGTGAAATATAGATTGTACAGAAAACTTTCAGTTTAGAGCAGTACCATTTTGATATTTGTTACTCAGAGAGAGCATTAGTTTTAGGTGATTTTTTGCTAAGCTATCAAAGAAAATGTTTCTTGTATTCTTCAAGCCAGACGAGGAAGAATCAAAAGAAGGCAGTGAATAGATCTCAGCAGAACAAGGAACACTAAGAGGAAATGGGAAACAAACAAAGAAACATAAAAAAAAAGCTTTTTCCAAACTTGACATGTGCAAATGAAGACTTAAGGATTTAAACAAAAGTCAGTGAGGTTAAACATAAATTCTGAACTAACCAAGATAATAACATTTTGAGTCAGAAAACACCTGTATTCAAATAAATAAATTGATCAGGCTATTAAAATGCTAGAGAAGACAAAAATTCTATGTGATAAATTCAAGATAATGACAGAGACATAGCAGGTATCAAATAAGATTTGATAAAAGATTTGATTAAAACTAGCCTTTTTACATGTACTCTTGAATTATGACTCAATTTTAATTACAATTGCCTTAATAATGATCATATTGGAGATGTTCGCCTGTGTATAAAATTTTCCTAAATGCTTTAGAGTTTCCCATGTAGCTACCATCTTCATGAAGGTGGTATGGTCATATGTAAAAAAATTAAGATGAATAATCAGAGATTTATTAGCCCAACCTTAAAGAACAAATAATTGACAGAATTCAAATCCAAATTTCATCTGTCTTTTTAAAAAATTCTTGTTGCTATACTGATGTGTGAATATCTATGTCTCTTTTGTTTTCTTTTTTGCGTTGTTTTGCCTTTTTTTTTTTGTTTGATCCATTGTTGCATAGCTATTCCTTCTGAAAGTTTTTCACTATTTCATTCTACATGATGTATCGTAGGACTTTGTATGAAGCTTGTCCTCATGGGATACACAGTTTTTCATATGCCTTAGTGGAGTTGTTCTAGAACACACTGCGGATACCAAAACCTATGAATACACAAGCTTCTTAAATAACAAAAAACATGGTATTTGCGTATTGTGCAATTTCTTATATAGAGAATTGAGTTCCATGTTATTATGGCATCTAATGCAGTGTAAATATTTGTAATAGTATATTACTTAAAGAACAGATATTCTACAAAGTTACCCTTTCTATTTTGTACATGATAATTTATCAATTCTTGTTTTTCTACTCAGGTTTCTGTTACAGTCCATCTGTCTGAAACATTCACCATAGTGACGGTATCTATCATTTACTTTTCACTATTTCCCAGTCCAACACAAGATAAATGATTTGATTACTGTAGGTTTTTAACTTTTGTTATTAACATATCATTTGGTATTACAAAATTACAATAGTATACTAATGAGAGCATTCAGATGGTTTTCCCCTAAAACTAATTTGCTTTTCTTTCTTTCTTTTTTTTTTTTAGGTTTTCAACAGAATCTCATGTCATACAATGGACATTTTGAAATTTTAATTTATAATAATCAAACAGGTACAAAATCATTAGGTGTCACAAAGGTCCCTTTCATGTGTTCAGTTTCAAACAAGGTTTCTTTTAAAAACTCATGTATTTTAAAGTTTTTAAAGTAAATTAAGAAAAGTTTTCAGGGGAAAGTAAATATATGCCAACCAAATGATCAACACATTTCACGTTCAATTAGTGTTACAGAAATGATAGGTACATCGTTTAACTTAAAATCTGAATTTCAAAAATTGTGCTGTAGTAATACAATAATACTACTAAATATTACCAAGTAATCACCATTCATGAACAGTGGTTTTTTAGTTATCAATAAAGAGTACACAGTGTTTAACAAAATATGGAATAGATCCTTCACCTTGACGAACACTTTTTAAATGCCTTTTAAGAACAGGCTTAAAATGCTCATCTTACTTAAGGTTCCCCAAGTTTCATTATTTGAGTATAAACCTATCACTTACGTCTTTAATAACATGTTCATCTGTCACCAGTTTTTCTCCAATTGAGTTTTCTTCCTGCTTTAAACATTGTGAAGCTTACTGTTTCAATCATGTTTTGAATTTTAAAAGTTTATTATTTGTAGATTATTTGCAAGTATGATGTGGCAAGATATCTACAGTAGGTTTTGTTACTTTAAAAACAGTTGACAGCATTTGAAAATGAAAGACCTATCCCTTCTAAACTAGAGGTCAATATTCAGGGAAAACCATTCTTTCCTGATCTCGTAATCAGCTGCTTGCCTTCACCTCTTTCCAAGTGCAGAACTCACGTGGAGGGTCTCCATGAGGAAATGTCGCAGACCATTCCTGGCTCAGAGGCCCACATTTACTGCAAGGAGTCAGGACATGGCAGGGAAGCTGTTTTTGTTGTTGATATGGTTGTTGTTTCTTTCTTTCTTTTTTTTTTTTTCCTATCATGGCTATTTTTGTGTTAGTACATGTTTGGAACACACATTAACTATCTTGGATAATTAGTACATATACATATTGCATCTTAATTATGTTTTCCGTCCCTTCCACCTCTCCCACTTCTCCTCGTCCACCCTCCCCTTTTCATCACCGCAAAGACTACCTCTTTGTTTGCTGTCATCTTTCAGTTTGCTCTTTAAATTCTTTATATTTTTGAATTCTCCTATAAAAGAAAAAACATGATATTTAAACTATGACTTATTTTACTTAGCATTGTGCTCTCAAAGTAAACCTATTGTTCTGCAAATGATATAAATATATTCTTGTTCATGGCAGGAAACATTGAAACTCATTAGCATATACATGTAGCTCTTAGTTTTTTCATTTGATCTACTGCCTCAAATGATTTATTTTCTCCCTACCTCTTATCTTTGGGACAAATGAAGAGAAAGTAGCCATCATAGAAGCTCTACAGTGTTCTATTAGCTCGATAGATCCATGAAATAAAAAAAAAGGAACAAGGAGTAGATGAACAATAATCATTACAACAGCTGTGGGTACTTTGAATAGTGGATGATTTCCAAAAAGCTTTCTGAAGTATTAATTTAAGCAAAGAAAAAAATCTGACTCTGTTGTCATTTGATAAAAACCTATGACTTAAGAAACAAAACGACAAGAAGAAAATGAATTGTCTTTTGTTGCTAAAGAATAACACATGGAACTTAATTTGCAAGCCAACTTCTCAACCCCTGGAAGTTTAAGAATCATAGAGGATTAGAATACTGAGGGAGATAGTTGTGATCTGGGTCTCTCATATCAGAGAGACCATTCGATGTTTCACCTTCTGCTTCTGACTCACTTCACTAAGCATGATGTTCTCAAGTTTCTTCCATTTGCCTGCAAAGGCCTCCACACAGGTGGACTTTATAGGTGCATAGTATTCCACTGTGTATAAATACCACATTTGTTGTATCCATTGGCCTGTTTATGGGTATTTTGGTGACTTCTCCTGGAAATTAAAATGAATAACAAAGTGAACCAGGGGGGTAGGGTCGGGAGGCAGGGAAGGATGGGTAAGGGGAGGGACAAAAGGACAGTGGGAAAGTCCTTGTCACCTTGACAAGATACACAGGTGCACAAAATGCTCAACTTCATTGTAAACCTTCAATTTTGTGCTTATACATATTAATAAAATGGGGAAATGTGATAAAGAATACTGAGGGAGAGAAATGGACTGACAAACGTGTGGTATATTCATGTTTTCATGTTCTCTCTGGGAATAAGTGGGCATCCTCTTCAAACTTGGGTTCTACTTAATTTCCATCATTCCATGGCCTGATTTTTCTACTAATCATGGCCTGTGGGCAACTTTAAGCTTTAGGGGGAAAGATAGAGTTGAGATACCACCAAGTCAAGTGAAATCTCTATTACAACTATGGACAAAATATTTCTAAATTGATTAATATATTCACACAGAGTTGAGAAGAATTTTATTCAAAGGCAGCAAAGTATCCAGGTACAATACAAAGACAGATGTCATACCTTTTTATCCCATTGCATTAAAACATCAGAGATTTGCAGGTCCAGGAGAATTAGTGTTTTCAGCAAAAGCAATCTTAAAGTTCTGAAAAAGTAACTTAGGCAACAATTTTTACTATAACCTACATGTCAAAGGAGTTATATATATAGCCTAATAGGTAGTAAACAAATAATGTATTGTCTGGCTTGTGACTTCCAATATTAGCAATTTTTAATTCAGTTAAAGTAAATTAATTTAAAGAGTTTATTTAGTTTTTGCCTGGTGACATTATTGTGTGAGAGCCAATGGGTTAGCTGCACTGATCCGAAAAGCCTGGGACATCTTTGACAGCAACCTCATCCACAAATGTTAGCCTCTAGTAGAAGATGTGGGCACGAAGCAGTTTCCCTCAGCCCTGGGTGTCCTTTCTAGATTCTGGCATCTCTGGAGACTACAGTTTTCTTGGAGATGGATCTGCTTTTGCAGACACATAAGACTGATCATTAAGTCCTTCTGAACAGTTGTGCTACTTGGTCTAGCCATCCCACTCCTCCTTGCACTATAGGCCTATCTGTTATATTTGCTCTGGCAGAATATACACGGCATCTTACATACCTCTGTACTTTGTTTGAGGTCTGAAAAATAACCTTTTTTTCTCATATATTTTACCTGAATAGATAGAACCGAGTCATGTGGCTACATTTTCCCTTCATTTTCCACTTGAATACCAACAGGGCAACTGCCGTGCCTTGGCCTATAGTTTTCAGGTAATTCACACTTGAATGCTCCCATTGGAATTGTAGTCGACTGTGTTTTGTAGCCCAGGTGGGAATCCCAGCTGAATAATTCCCTGGTATGTTTGTCTTCCATTTTGGCTGGCAGAAATGTCTTTATTTCAGCTTCGAAAACCTATTCAGAGAAGCTCCAGAAGAGGGATTGAAGAAACAGAAGAAAATCAGCTTGTCATTGTCTGATGTCTGATTTTTTGCTGGCAGAGCACTCACTGCTATGATAGCCTGGACAGACACTGCATCGGTATTAGGTTCACAGCCCAGGCCCACTGCAGTCATTACCCATTTCAGGGGATACAGTGTGTTTCATAGCATCTCCTGGGCACAAAGGAATTTAGGGCCAGTGACCCTCCTGGTATTCTTTCCCTTTAATATGAATACAGAGGGGGCATTCTTCATGTGAAATAGGCCATTGACACTTAATTGCCCTTAAAAAACCAACCCAATTCCTGGTGTTCTTAGAATACTGCCTGGAAACTGTCTGGCCATAGTGCTTTGAGTGGGCAGTCTCTCAGGTCGGCAAGCTTACAAGATCTGGAGCCAGCTGCAAACTGCGCTGCTTATTCTTTAGAGCCAGGACTCAAGCAGAAGCTCCAGCAGTGGATGTCCTGCATCGCAACCTTGCTGTCCAATGCGGGTGATGCTATGTTCCAGATGTAAGAAGAGCAGACAGAGAACCTTCACATTTTTACTATATTGGCCATAACCTTTTGATAAAAGTTGTTGCTGAGCTTCTCTGAGTCTTGTACATTCTCTCATAAATTTAGAACTTCTAAACTGAGAAATAAAGTTGTTTTCTTTAGATAAAAGGAAAAATCATTACATTACTTGAATTAGAATTCTCTCCCTTTATCACATGCCTTGAACTAAAAAAAAAAAAAAAAAAAAAAAAAAAAAAAAAAAAAAAAAAAAAAAAAAAAAAAAAAAAAAAAAAAAAAAAAAAAAAAAAAAATTAAGACAAAGTCTAAAACGAGTAAAAATTGGATGAGGGGCAATATTTTCTGACTTTTGAAATCCAGTGCAATTAAGGTAATTGCAAAGTTTATACTAGAAAATTGTCATTCATAATCAAAGCCAACTCAATTTTAATGGAAGCCCATGGCCTAGTGGAAAGATCCTTATAATAGCAACTGCAGGTGTTCAAAGGTCTTCCTGCTGTTATAACCAGTTGGAATGATTACTTTCTGATTTGTATTTAAAACTCATAGAATCATGCTTTTCAAAGACTTTCTAGTAAATGGCTTTCATTTTTGAAGGTAAAGAGGTTTCTATTATTTGGAAAGACAGAGTAGTCGCCTTCTTTCATATCAATAGCCAACTCCCTGACAGACATCAAGATAATGGTGTCAGTTCGTATCCTTTTCTCCAACCTCCTTGCTATAGAAATAGTGAATTTCAAAGGCATAGTTTAAATAAAATTTTTACCAACTTTCCCATAATTTAGTACTGAGCAGTACTTTTAAGAAATCATCCTACTATTAGGTATCTAGTACATAAGCCACCTCTTTAAGTATTCTAAATGAGAGGTCAGTGCATGAGACCCTTCTCATTTAAAATATTCAAACTTTGGATTCTGCCAGAAAAGTGTAAAACACTCAGATCATGTTATATTTGGAAACATGGTTCACACTACCTTTGAGCAAGAGGCAGGAACTCAACATTTGAATGATGGGTCTTCGCTCTGGGAAGCAGTTTTGAACCAAGTGATAATGATTATTTTTTAATGAGTATTTTTAGTGGCTAGAATTTAGTGTAAAATTGGTAGGGATAATGTGCTCCACAGATAATAGTTAGTGTCATTTTATAACCTATCCAATATGTGGCTCCACGTTGATTCTTCATTTATACTCTTCAGTTTTGACTAGATCTTTAAAATAAATTGGTTAAAATGAAGGATTTCCAGAAAGTAGTATCTAAAGCTATACATCCTAAATGTTGACATTGTTGAGACAAATTCATAATGGTGAAGGTAATGAAATACCATAAGTATAAATTAAAATAAATTATAAAAACTTGAGCTTTTCTGTGATATGCTACAAACTGTAGCTCTCCCCAGTATCAGTTATATGACCAGTTTAAATCTTAGAGGCAAGCAATTTTAATTACTGAGATTGAAGAACTCTTACATATGCTTTTATGAACAGATGTGGCAATGTTTCCAACTCTTAAGCTAAAAAATGAGTTGGTAGACATTATCTTAACATTATAAAAGTATTAAATTTATTATATTCTATTTATTCATTTTTTCAGGCAAAGCAGTACTTAAGAGGATTTTGGTTGCTGAGAAGTTGTGCTTTGACTTAAATTGTAGAACTAAAATGCAAATAGAATGACATAGTTCAATAAGAGGAAGAACACACATTAAAACTCAAGTTATTTAATTAAACATCAATAATGTCCACATGTAAGATATTGTTATCTAGAATAAATTACATAAGAATATTAAGTAATGTATTTATATTGAATAAAGGAGAAAGTGTAGAATGTAAAATTTGTATATAAAACCCTATTAAAATGTATGTAATTTATTTCATATAAATTAGAATGAAAGTTAGTTAAGTATCCATAGGAATGATCAATTCTTACAAGACTGAGTAATTTTATATTTGGATACATTGATAAGATACTCACACGATACATACAGGTTGTTCTCTTTTGCCAACACGTCTGTTGTCTGAACTACTTTAGCCAAAAAAAATTCAGTGTAGCATTACATTTGGCAACTATATTAAAATAAAATAAAATAAAACAATATTTTTTAAAAATGTGTTGTTATCTCATGAGTTTAAACTTCCCATTGCCAACCAATTTTCCTCAATTCAATATCACTGCACTATATAGTTCTGCCTAAGAATTTAAAAAAATACTTAAACAAGTGCAAAGTTGTGATGGGATCCAGTGTCATAATTTTAAGGGTAACAAAATCTACCCAGAGTAGTTTCATATAGCGTTTTATTTAATATTCAAAAGAATTATTTTCACAGAAACAAATATTTTCATCATTTTGTAGATGATCATCAAGTCACAGAGTTTAAATGATTTTTTGCAAGTTTATAATTTTCATGTGTACCTGGCCATACTGTAAAATATTACTGCTTTAGCTCTAAAAGACCACGCTACAGTTTGGATGGTTTGTGTCCTCCAACATTCATGTTGAAACCTACTCTTCAAAATTCAGGTCTTGCTAGTGTGCTGTTATAAAGACGGAAGGTATTTGAGAGGACATCAAGTCGAAAAGACTCAGCCCTGATAAATGGCCAATACCATAATCCCAGACTACACAGACTCTATATTTCTGTGGAATAAATTTCTATTCAATATAAGTAACCTAGTTTCAGGTGTTCTATTGTGACAGCAAAAATAGATTAACACAAAAGCATCAAAATTAGGGAAGCTGCACTGTTATAAGTTTAAACTTAGAACATCAATGAAAAGGTAACCAAGACACCTTAAATATACTTTAAATACAAAATAAATGCAGGGGCTGGAGGAACGGCTCTGTGGTTAAAGCACTTGAGCAAGCACTAAGTCAAGCACTAAGTTCCCAAGTTCGATTCCCCAGCACCACATATGCTGGGTGTGGTGGCACACGCCTGTAATCCCAGCACTCGGGAGGCTGAGACAGGAGGATTGCTGTGAGTCCAAGGCCACCCTGGGCTCTGAAGTGAATTCAGGACCAGCCTGGACCACAGAGTGAGACCCTGTCTCAGTCAATCAATCAATAAATCAATAAATAATAAATGCAAGAGGGATAAATATAAAGTCCTCACAGAGTCTTAAGGGACTAGAGGCAAAATGTGAATCATTGCCTCTTGGTGTTATGAAAAATGAATTTAAATTAAGTAAAAAGATAATAACAGTATGGAATCATATTTAACAGTATTTCTTTATCCAAAAAAATCTGAACGTGATAAACTCTTTTTGCTCTATTAACTAATTCCCAGAAATCCAAGAATCAGAGTGTGTATAAAATATCACTGGACACTTGCATCGATATCCATACTAAAGGAAACTCCAAACCTAACATCAAGTCAAGCATTAGTGCGACCAGAGTAATCACCTGCATGTAAGGTAGTGATGTACCAACAGTTCAAATATGTGGACATTATTTTAAATGGGATATATATATATATATATATATATATATATATATATATATATATTAATGAAATAATTTTGAAGACTTTAATACTGAATTAATACTTAAGGATTTTAAGGTATTGATATTTTTCACTTGGAAATGATTTTAGAGTTATGTCTTTCTGGAAAGCGTTTTTAGATTTTAGCCATAAATGTTGAAATACATATATTGAATCAACATGTCTGAGACTTCTTCCAAAGAATTCTGATGGAATGTGGATGACTAGGGCCTATATAGTGGACAGGATTTTGGACAACAGGAGTTGGTTACAGCATCCTGTTCACATTATTTTTATTTTTAATGTTTCATAAAATAAAAAAATATTACTGATAATCCGGGATCAATAACAGCTTTAAACTTCTTGAATATCACAACTTCACGAAGAATCAGTTTATTTTCTTCCCCATATAGGGGATAATTGCATACTTAAAATCTTGAGTAATGATTTAAGTGTAATTTATTCAAAGGACTTAAAAGAGATTCAAGGAACTATAAGCAGATAAATATTTATTTTTCTTTTTTTTTTAGCCAAGTACATGTTTTTCTGGGCTTGTAGAGGGCCTGAAAATCTTGGATACGGAATTTACAAGTCTTATATGAGAAATGAGGAATGACCTTATTTTATATTATGTAAGTATGATTATTGGCCTTCCCTTGTCCTATCCATTTGGTCATTTTTAAGAAAGTTCCACTGTTGTAATCTTGTTTATTATGATTTACAAATGTATATTTAATAACAAGCTTTTGAACCTTTGAATGGAGATATATAGAGGCAGATACTTCTAAGGAAATTGATCACACCATCCAAATCCTGCCTTGCAATGTGTAAAGTGCTATTTTCTGATTTATTCTGCTATGGACTCATTAAAGAAATTTTAAAAAATATAGATTTGATTGCACAATCTTTATATTCTAAAAATATTTTTTTTTTATTTCCCAGAAAAGTAGAAGAGACTGAGCATCACCTGCTTGAAATTGCGTCGCTATCACATTGCACTTTCTCCTTCGTAATCACATTAGTTCCAGTGGCACCAGACACAGGCGGTTCTCTCACCGTCCTCTAGGACTTTATCCTTTCCTTATTCTCTCCCCATCTCCATATAGGGCAAAGATTATTTGCATTCACTCTGTCACTTTCAATTAAGGTTTCATGAGGTCCCATGACGGGGCAATTTTTTTTCTATAAACCTCCAAAACTATCTGTGATCTAGCCATTGCGTATGTCTCACTTAACTGAGGGGCAGTCCAGATGTGCTCAGATGCACTGCTTTCTGCCAGCGAATGTCATCTCATCACTGGCACAGTGTTTGGAACTCAGTGGTTTAGAACCTCAGAGAAACTCTCTCTCTCTGTCTCTCTATCTCTGTCTCTGTCTCTCTTTCTCTTTCTCTCTCTCTCCATCTCAGCCACACACACACCACATTATTCTAGAATGTTCATTTGATTTTTTAAAATTTGATTTGTTTTACATTTGATAGAAGATACTGCTTTTAAAAGGGTTGATATATACCAACAAATCGGTACACATCAACAATCAAATTCTATTTTTAAGTAGAATACACTGAATTTTGACTCTCAATTTTTCACTTTTGTCTTTCAGAAATACTTTAGAGGATGAAGCTTATATAGTTTAAGAAAATATTGCTCAGTAAATGCATGAAATACTATCACAAATGATCAACTTCATGGACATAACAAATTTCAGATCTGCAAATGGCAAATGGCCAAAAAAAGAAAAATTGTACTGTGAATCTCAAAAGTCAAACTAGAGTAATATTTGCATAAATATTATAGGTCTTTCAAAAGCAATGTTGATTATTTTGGATCTGACAATATTGATTTATCACAAGATTTCTGACGACTTTCTATTACTAGGAAAAATATTTACATCATCCCCACACACATGTATTTTGTGAAAACATTAAAATACATTCTGTTATTGATTAATGAATTAAATATACTATAGTAATAATTTAAGAATGTCATGAAGCTTAGCTCCTATGATACTGATCAGTTAAAAAATGCAAGGCATCAATAAGTTGTTATGGATACCAGAAAATTTGGTAGTATTCAACAAATTGTGTTTTGTTAGCAAAAATACATTTTCCTTTTTAAAGTTAATATGGAGATGTTGTCTCCCATCATCTAATTCAAAACACCTTGCTCAGTCAGCCATGGTACTGTTGCAATCAGGGAAAAACAATTGTAAGACTGGATACTTAGATTGGGTGTAGATACAAGTACACAGACTAGAACCACGTAATTTCCAAAACAATAAAATCGTCACTCTCACATGAGGAATAGACTTTATATCATTATTTAATGAGAAAATCTCAAAAATTGATGAGTTATATTTTAAGATTTTTAAACTAGATAACATTTCTTGGTAAAATTTCACGTTTTGTGAGTGACTTCATCCTCAATCAATTTCAATGAAAAAAGAATAATTTAAAATTGTGCTTTCTTATATAATTTCACTACCTCAATCTATTTTTCTTGTAAATGACTTGATGGTTATGATAATTCATTATAATTATTACTTTTCTTTCTGTCCTAACATCCTATGCATTTGTGCTTCCTACTGTTTCTCTGCTTTTGTTCCTGTTTCATTTGTGTATGTATGTTAATCATGATAATTCCATGCCAGGATGATTATCCCAAGGCACATGGGATTCCACTGTAAGTGAAGTTTTTGCAATGTTACACAACCTAATTAAAATATATAAATGCAGTCTAATAAAATACTTTAACAGCTATGATAGGTACATGTGCCTGAGGTGCACTTAATTTTTTACAAAACCTGTATGTTCCGTTTCTTGTGTATTTTTCAATAAAATTTCAGGAATGAAGTAAAACATGAAGGAAGACCTGACATTATTAGATAGTCCATGTAAGTGAGAATATCATATTTTATTTAAAAAGCAATGGAATTGTAAATGGTTAATACAGAGCAGAAAACATCCTGAGTGGTTCGGGCTACAAATAAAATTGAAATCATTTGATAAAACAAAAGCAAGGCTGTGGAAACACATGCAACACATAATTTTTTACCCTAGCACAATGCTGAAAAACATTTTTGTTTTAAATATTAAATTGTACCTTTGCCTATTTTTTTGAATATGACTTTTGGTACATTGTTGAAATATCATTGTTTTTATCTAAAATGTTTATAGATCCTACTAGGTAAATCAGAAACTCTGAAGAACATAAAGCTTGATATACTTTATGTTTAAGATTAATCACATGTAAAGATCTGTATGGCTTTCAACCAAACAATGGGTCAGCTATACTGAATGTTAGTTCAATTTATGAAAAGTATTCCCTAGTGACTGAAAATCAGGCATCTTTACTCTTTCACACAATTATACACCCTGTTTTTAATATCATAATCTGTCTTCTGACTAAGACATGTTCTATATAAACTGGGACTTTCAGTTGATTAAGGAACATGCGATATTTTCCTGGAGGATTTTGTTTGTTTGCCTGTTTGTTTTTAATTTCATTTATTGATTTGCCCTTCTTCACTGAAACAAAATAATTTGGAAAACTTGTCACCGTGAGTAATTTCTTCTGTGATCCCAAACCTTTTTTCGTTGTTGCTTTTAATTAACTAACATGTCAATCAGATTTCCACTGCTTGTGTTTTTGCCCATTATCACTGTTTATATAGACTTTTAGTGTAATCTGTATGTATATTACATCCACCCTATTCTCTGATAAGCATGTGTTTTTGTGTCTACCTAAGAGTGAGTGTTTAGAAAGCTTATAATTTCCTTAGGAAGCAGTTTGTAAAACTTTTACAAATCTTAGGAAGACCAACACTGCCATCTTAAGGTAGACTAAATTAATTTTTAGAAAATTCCAACTTCTTATTAAATAGATTTGGTTTGTGTTTATTTCCACATGTTTTTTACAATTCAACCTAATTTTAAAAGAATCTAACATATTATAGCATTGGTGAAGTTTATGTAATATTCTACCAAATTTTTCAAAAGTACCCAGGATTTCATAGTTCAGTAAATATCACATGTGAGTATTGTGGTTTTTGAATCATTGTCCTTCTCTCAAAATGGTGGTTGGTTCTTAAAGGAAATATGTTGCATATTGATGGGTAGACTGTGACCTAGAGTTTTGTTATAGTTAAAATTTTTATACAAATTTGAAAAAGTTTGTAAAATTATATGCAACTGCTACATAGCATTGAAAATAATATCCTAAATGTGAAAGAAAGATAACAAAGATGTTTGAGGGTAGGGTAGCATGGCTAGAAAGCTGTTGGTGTGATAGGTCATATTCATTTAGAATGAGGAGACATCCTCTCAGTGAAAGAAACTGAGAGAAAAACACTTCAATGGACAGTTCTTGAAGAGTGTACATCAACGGAACATTTTTATGGTTGCAGAGCCAGATAAGCTTTGGTTAAATATAAATACTTCTTCCAGTGCTTCTTCGTGATCAGTATTTTTCGGGAAATTTTCAGTCTTACTGTGAATATTAGAAGCTTTAGAAAGCCTGGTGGTTGTCACCCTCTGCATCGTACTTGAATCGACGTCGCCATATTCTCTCCGGATGACTCCTAATTTCTAACTGCCTACTAACACTGGATTAGCAGGCCTTCTCCTTCCAAGGCCTCACTCTTACATTCTGAGTTCTTAGATCTGCCCTTGTCTCCTGGGAAATAAGGAGCTGGAAGTCCGACAGAGGTCATCCTCCAGCATACCAGAAAATATGTCTTCGTGTCTCCCATGACAAATATGTTCTGCGTTTCTAAAAACAATTATCATCCAATATAAATATCTGGTCTCTCTAATGCTAACACAGAAATACTGAATAATTTCAGCATTTCAGATAGAAATATGTGTTATCATGGAATTAGCAGTCGATTGAGCAGTCGATTGTCACTTTTCTTTCTGCAACTTTTGATTTCATTAGTAGTCTGTGTTTCCAGCATAAGGCACCCCTTTCCCTTCCCCATTTGTATTGCTGTTTCCTAAGTGCTATGAGAGGTCTTGATAACCCCAAGTGATTTTTTCCTTTGTGGTCTCTATTTACAGAAGCAACCCAGTTAAAGCCAATTTTACTTTATGCATTTACTTACTGCACTTTGAACGTTTGTATCATGACCTTGTAAGCCAGATGACGCAGTCAACAGGCTGTGCATGAACCTTAGTCATCTTTGCATTTCTCTTTACTTGGAGCCCTGGATGCATTTTTATGACTAGAAGACAGCACTTGTATTGAAAATACATAAATTCAATTTTGAATATCGCTTCCCTCACTTTTTGCACAATTTTAGCAAAATTAACTTAAATCCCCCAAACTTCTTTTCTGACAAACAAGGAATGAAGAACACATTTTGTCTGACTGATACCAAGAAGCAGTTACTAGAAATAGCACTGGGAGCAGGGGACGCAGTGCAGTGGCGGGGCTTGGCTGCTGGAGCAAAGCCCTTGATTTGATCCCAGCCCGGAAGGATACAGACACTCAGCTGATCACAATATGCAATGCTCACTTTACAAATACAGTGTGTTGTTATTATGAATGGAACTTGAGTTCTGTCTCACCCCTAAATACTCATCTTCATAATTCCTCATTTTTATGAACATCTTCAGGAAATGTTATAGGTCATATATTCTCTTTTCCTCATCATAGTAATTCTCATCGCTAGATTTTCACCAGTGTATGTGTATAATAACCATATTGAATGATTATTTAACATTTTCTCAATACTCTTACTATACTGTTGAAAAATCATCTTTGCTGAAAAATAATTCTGACTCACTATTTTGTGTGAACTCCTGAAATTATAAGGTAAAATATAACTTTCCTAACATCATGGATATTAGATATTCTGTCCCAGCCATAAAAAGATAAACAAAACAGTTGATAACAGTGTTGCCTTTTTACAGAACCAAAAGCATAACATTCTAGATTAACAGACATTGATTTATTTGGCGATATACTGGGATAGACAACTTACATAATGAATCAGTAACACTTCGGATACAAATGTTAAAAGAAATATGGAGTTGGGTTTGGAGCTATCAAGTTTTAGAGTAACTGTTAAATCTTGATAATTTACTGCCTTATTAATACCTTTTCCTAAAGTTAAACTGCTACTTGAAGAAAAAGAATAAATGAAAATATCTTCTTCATTTTCTGTCATTGTCACTTTGTCGTGTTTATCTGTTAAATGTGTGAAATTGAATCTTTCATGTAAAACACTTTTTAGTTTCTTAGAATGGTAAATTGCATTTGTAGAAGTGTATGTTCACATTTATACTTCGCTTGCAGACAGAATTTATGCCTTTGATTCCTTAGAATTCAAATAATGCCTTTTTTAGAGAATATACATTTTCACCAAAGAAACAGCATCTACACAAAACCTTTGAATATAAGAAGCTTTAAAAAGATGACTTTTTTCTTCTTATGTATATAGATGATCTCTTTTTTAGCCTGCCAGAAAATAAAGCAGAATAACTCATCAACTTGTTAGGATGGATGTTTAAAACTATCAGGGGTAGTGATATGCTACAATAAAAATGTTTAATAAATTAAGACCTGAGATCTCCTAAACCCTCATGGGAGAAGAAATTTCTTTTCTTAAGGACCCCTTTGGATGTGAAATTATGTTTCACAGAATATATAGATTTACCTTGAAGAGACAAATTTGATAAAATCTCAGTTATTGATAAATTTAACATAAAGGAATAGTTCCTAAAAATAAAAAGTTGAAATTTGGTACAATAGTAGTATTTATTAAGTGTTATAACAAAGAAAATGCCTGGAGTGTCAGTTTTATTTTGTCTAAAATATTAAACTTTACTTACATTCATTATGGACAATAGAACTTTTCTTTTTTGTTAGCAAATTAAGACTTGATAAATCAGAATGGAAATTGTATTAGGGCGTAGGTTAATATTTTGCTTCAATGAACCCAAATTTTAAGGATTGTAATTTGAAATAATTAATGTTAAAGTAAACTGTACTTATGTTTTACTTTGTGTAATTAAGGTACAAAAAGGTTTTAGACTCCATGAGACTGTAAGAAAACAAGTGATTCAATTTTAATCATAAAAAATTCTATGGATAATTTTAAAAATTATTATTTTGCCATTTGTTGTAAAAATAGAGCTTTGCATTTCTCAAATTTCCATTGGTCCAAAAGTAAGAATGACTTCAACATCCCGGGATTCTGTTAGCACCTTCTACTTCTTCAGGGACAAACACCTTAATCAATGTTGCTTGTAAGGTCAACATTTGTTCCTAAAAATTGTTATCATTTGGTTTGTGTATCTGTCACTTTGCCATTCCTGGATGTTGTGAGAATCTCTAAATTTTATTAAGTTTCTCCTTTCTAAGGAAATACTTAGATGAATATGGCACGTCTCACACATTGTTTAGTGAAAGAATACATGAATTTCAGTGTTTTCATGAGAAAACACATATTAGAATCTTCATGTTGACAGGTGTGGAAAAGATCAGAAAGAAATAAGTTCATTCTACAATGAGTAGCACAAACGTAAAGATATTATTATTTCTCTTGATCCTTTGTTTGAAATGAATTTTGTGCCTCTTAAATAACTCTCCTGCAATACCAGACAATACCAAATTGTCCTCTGAACCAAATATGTTACATATGATAGAAAAATAACCTTCAGAATTTTTAAAATAGTATTCTGCTCAAAAAAATAAATTAACACCTAGTTTGGTCACTAAATAAAAATAACTTCTCTGGACTGCAAATTCTATCCATGGCCATTCTAATTCATAAAATTCCTGTAGCAATTTGAATATTATAGATGGAGTTTATAGTCATTCCAGAAGCTCACTTGCAAGATGAACATCAGTTCCAAATCATTCAAAATTATGTTCTCACTAGAGAATCTGAAGCTGAGCACAGAAACAAGCTTTGGTGACTATTTGATTTGCCTAGAGTAACAACTACTGCACTTGAAAATGTGCAACACAGCATGTTCAACACAGTAGTGAAATGTTGGTAACTGTCAGTTAAAGAGAATTTAGAGTTAGAATAGTGATTTCATAATTCTCATTATTTTTCCATTCTAATCTCTTGCTTTCCAGTCCATCAGATTGCAGTAGCTAGATCAAAATAGGCATATTTTTAGTGTCTTCAGATTTTTTGAAATCAAATTTGAAGTTAGGCTATCTAAACACGTTGATTCTTCCACATTGCCTGCTTCTTGTTTCTTCTGCCTCTTTTATGTGACACACCCACGTTAATGTAAATTGGAAAAAAATAGAACTATAACTCATAATTTAAACTCAAATATTAAGAAAACCTAAGTCGACTAGCCAATTAATTACTTTAGAAATTACAAATTGAGTTGAATCAACTAAAGGCAGTTATAAGACTTAAATTCAAAGTCTTGGTAACAAATGTTTTGATTGAAACTAAGTTGGACCATGTTAAGGGCAGTGTGGGAACAGCTTTATTTTTCAATATTTGGTTTACCTTTTCATGTGGGATGGTTCCGAAATCTTTATACAAGTGTTCATGTGATACAAATGCAGTATGGAAGCTATGCTGGGAAGAATCGTTGTCAACTGATTCGATTATTTTTATTGCTTGGATAGAAATGAAAATTACTCTACTTCATATAAAAGCACTGCAGTATAATATTAAAAATCAGTACCCCACTTACCAGATTTTAAGTAAAGTACATTTGAGGATAATCAGGTAGATGTAATTTTCCAGGATGAAACTGAAAAGAAATCTCCTTTTAAAAGAATGGTAGATATTAAAATTCTTGAGGACACACAGAAGATGTTTACAATATTCAAGTTGCAAAATAACCGTTTTTCATGCTTGTAATTTTGAAGGAGAGACTTTCAATCATTCATTAGATAATCACTAATTGAAGTCCAAGAAAACTTTTTACAAAACAAATTATATGGTCAAATTATCTTTTTTTTTTCTACATACATTATTCCTCTTGCAAAAAGTAGCAGTATTTTATGAATAGTATATTATATAGTTTTTTTTCTGTAATTACAGCTCAGTCTCGGTAATGAATAGAATTCTTTAATGCACTATTATTTAATTCAATAGTTTTAGGAATACACTTGAGTGATTAGATAGAATGGCTGACATTAATACTAAAAATGTGGATGTTATTATGTCATTTAAAGTAGGTAGAAAGATGTACAGATTTTTGTCTGAGTCTACATTCCTCTGATCAATCATTAATACCACTTTGTAAGCTCTTGGCATCAGATAATCAAGTTTCATGAAAAATTATCACATTCTTTGGTGAAAGATATTTAATATGTAAAAGATGTGGGGGAAAAGATATGTTTACCTCTTCTTCATATCATCATGTTACTTCTAGAACATTTTCTTTCGTTTTAAATGTAACTTCCTTATGTATAAAGCATGAAAATTTGAGATCTGCAATTGGTCTGTCTTTCCTAGTTGGAGCCCGTGATGATTTTGTCGTGTGTGCTTGCTATAGCACTGATGAGACAGGACCTATGACAGTTTTAAAACTTGTATTATATTTTCCCCAATTGCCTTTCTTGTGCCAACTGTGCGGTTATCTGTTACCTTGACACAATTCAGCTACACGATTCTATTCATTGCTATTTCTGTATACCAATAAGTAAGACCTTGTTTTCTTCCTTTAATATCAGTCAATACCTCTCATGCTATTTGAAATTACTCTGTTTTGTACTATAGCTAAGAGGAAGTGCATAGTTTTAAAATATCATTCAGGGACTTGAAGTTGACATAACATAGGAATATTGAATCTTGAGGGATTGCTATCATGTAAAGCCTTGCATTGCAAAAAAAAAAAAGTCAGGACAGAATTGCAATATAAATATCATGACATTGTGATGTATGATTTTATTCTGAGGGGAAAAGTTACCTAGTTACATTCTATTTCGGCATCATTCTAATTGATAGGAGGTTGAAATTCCCTATTATGACTACATTAATCTGTGCATTTATATTTAATCTACCACATGAATATAAAATACCTTACATAGAAAATTGAGCATTTTAAATGTATTAAGTGTTAATGAATAGCTATGAATTTAAATTATTTTGGAAATGCTTTTCTGTTGGAGAAAGACTTTTCAGAAATAAAAATACACTGGAAATCTTAAAATCAAGTCTCATTATTTTTTTAACATTCAAATCTCCATCACCCAAAATTGAGTAAGGAGAGTAAGACATGATCTCTAAACAATGATTTAACCTTTAATTAGCAGGTTAAATTTACACTTCCACTGCTACCCAACAAAATATATATGCTATCAGAATAGTACACTATAAAGTAGATCTAATATACATTTAAAAGCATTTAAATGTTTAAAAATGCTAAGCAAATAGAGAGTGATTTGTGCATATAGGAATGAATGACAACAAAATATTCTTTGTTAGTTCTCTTCCTGAAAAGAAATGCTGAATTCTGATTGGCATAAATACTATTCTTTTAGTATTTTAAATATCATTTGCATAAGTACTATGTTTTAACTATTTCATTTTGTGCTATTTTTTACCTAGCCTCTATAAGACAAATTTCAGAGACCGAATAAACCATGTTCACCCTGTCATTCTTGAGTTCTTGAGTTTCTCTAAATTTAATAGCAATAAGTCATTACTGCCTGGTCATACACCTTGTTTCTATAATTGATTATGCTCAGTTGTCCTTAAAAATCAGTGTGTTCTCTAATGTATGATGATTAACATAGATGAGAAAATTGGGTTATTTGAACAGCTCCTACTTTGACTACTTTTGAATTATTAGTTCTTATTATTTAGAGGGAGCTGTTACTTTAAAAATTAAATAAGATGGATGAGAAGGTAGAACAATGGCAAATGTTTGTTTAAAAACATTTACTGTGTCTATTTAAAAACTTTGAGAGCATCTATGAGAACCTAATCAAATTAACTTTTTGCAGATAATGTAATTAACACATGCTTTTCAGTACCCCTTTATCCTCTTTTCAATGATTGCATTTAAAAGGTATATCAAGAAATGAATATTCACGGAGCTGGCTCACCTATTCTGTCCATAAAGTAGTCTTTTATTGAATCAAATTGTCTTGTATTAGAACATACACTCTCAAAAAGAGAGCTGTTACTTTAAGAACACTCTTTCTCTAACCTAGAAAATATAAACCACCATAATAGTATAATTTCAGAAACAAAGGTGAAAATACATACCTATTAAGAAAATAATTATCAAGACTAGAAAATAATCTGAATGTATCAAAAAAGAACAAACTAAAAACAATGAAAGAAGCCCTACATATCAGGGCTTATTTTCTGTACATTGATAATGTTTGTAAAAAATTGAGAAGGGTAGCTCAAGTTCCAAATAGTATACAAAAATCCTTATATCAAATTGAGAAGGGTAGCTCAAATTCCAAATAGTATACAAAAATCCTTATATCACTAAGTAATTAGCTTTGTTTTCAAATGAATTAAGTTGAATTCTGGGTTACTTTGGCAACAAGACACACACATTTGCTACCTGGTGACATGATAAAGGGAGAATAATGGGGTAAGCTACACATTTTCTGCAATGTCTATGGTGAAACGTACAATTTTAGAACCTCACATTGTCACCTCTGTGACTATCATGCCCTGTGTCTCCCTGAGAAGAAGCATAAAATACAATCACCTCTCCTAAGTACTTTATAAGAATTACAGGTTTATGTTGCAGTGATAAATTAAAATATTACTTCAATTATATCATGTATGTAATTATTCTAATTAATTATTTTTGAACATTTTGTTGTCCCTTTTTCCTTTATTCTTGCATATAATGTAAATTTAATTCCCTTTTAAATGTTTGTAATCTATTAAGGCACCAAAGATATGTTAATCAATTGGACAAATATGTAGAGGAAAAACACGTAATCTACAAAGTCATTAATAATAAGCTAAGCCTGTGTAAGATTACTAAGTGAAGTATAGAAATAATTTCATAATGTAGAAGAAAGAAACTATTTTTGAGAATCAATATTCATGTCAAGATGAAACAAATATCAAAGCACTCACAGCACACTTTAAAGGTATATATAAGTCTATGTTATTTGCGTGTCAAAGATTACATGGATTAGAAGAAATTATTGAATAGGTATGCAAAAAGAAAATATTACCATTAGTTTAATTTGCTATAGTGTTGGTAGAGAAAAACATTCTTTCACTTATTTTATAACCTCTGGTGAGTAAAGCAGATTTAAATTAATTCATAATCATGAAAGATATATGTTAATTATATATAAATATATTATAAACTGCACCTATGGCTCTGGTTCACTTGAGGAATTGCCCTAACACATTTTCCCTCTGGGTGGTAGGGAGGCAAACAAACAGATCACATTTTTAAATAATCATTTTCTTTTGCTTCTCCTTATAAATGGAATTTCACAAAGTGATAGCAGTCAGATTATCCAAGATTGTAATACAGTAACTAAAAGCTCAAAAATCTCTCAGCTTATAGTGTGGAGGTTCACATCTTCCTCACTGTACAAAATGAGAAAATAGCAGTTGACAAACACCTCACTTCAAAGTCGTTTTGGACAGGCAAAATAAAGAATAATAGAACATCACACCCCTAACTCTTCCCAACACTGTTGCCCATAGCCATGTATGTTGGTCCCACCCACATTTTTTTTTTTAGCCAAGAGAAATCAAGCAATAAAAAAATAGTAACTTCCTCCGGAGACCACTGAGTACAATTATACTCTACACTTCTGATACAATAGCTTCAAATATTTCACCAGAAACACTGGTGGATTTCATAACTGTAACAGAAAAAAAATGTGTGAAGTAAGATAATTGAAATGAATTGACAATGTCTTCAATTATAGGTTTAATGTCTGGAAGTTTGACACTTGTGTCATGTCAATGGCATAGCCTCATTCCAAAGCATTTAAACTGGGAGCTTAGGGAATAGAGCTTGTATGTGTGTGGATTTTTTTTTTTAACTTCACTAGTCTATATAGACTATGGTGAATTCTTTCCCAATAAATAACACCTTTCTTAATGATTATACAATTATAAATGTACAATACATTTATTTTTAGCCTAACACATCCACTTAAATAATTATATAACAGGCATGGTTCCTGCCAATAAGTAGCTCATAAACCTATGTTTTCCAGAAGAATCCATGCATTAGATAAAAATGTCAAGTCTTAGAATTTCACAAGCTGTATCATAATAGTAAAATAAGTACTGTATTATTTTTCAAATACATAACAGCAATTACTATTGTTACTTTATGTTGCTTACTACTGTCTTGTTTATTAAGACAAGATCTAAGTAAGAATCTCTGTAATTTCTCAGTCAATACTTTACTGTGCATACTTACCTCAAATTAAATCATAAAAAATAATTCATCCTGGCTCTATGAATAAGGTTACCAGTAGATGCATTCTAGCTCTCTATCTGTGAACAGGGTTACCAGTAGATGCAGTCAGCTTAGTATAGCACAGTTACACAAGGGTGGAACTTGGGAGCTGTGACATCACAAAGAACAGGGAGCCTCACAAGGTGGTGACCACTCCAGGTCCACTGCCTGGTAGCAGCCACTGCAGTAGAGAGAGCCAAGGCCAGAAGAAAAGCCCCCCAAAAAGAAAGGTAACACATTCAAAGTTATTGCTTACAGGTTTATAGACTGTAAATTATTGCTTACATATTTACAATGCTCTTTCTCTTTCTTGAAACATCACAATTTACATAAATTTTCTTATGATTTTTAATTTATATTTGTTTAGATTTCTTAGGTCAAATCAGTGCTCATGAAATTAGGGTTTTTGTTTTGTTTTGTTTTGTTTTGTTTTGTTTTGTTTTGTTTGGTACTGGTAACTGTACCCAGGGCCTTCATACTGAACTATATCCCAGCTAATTTCTTTATGCCCTGCTAATCTCTTTCTTTCTTTCTTTCTTTCTTTCTTTCTTTCTTTCTTTCTTTCTTTCTAATTTTTATTTTGAGGTCTGGTCTTGACAAGTTCCCAAAATGTTCAGATTAGAATTATATCTGTGATTCTCCCACCGCCTCAACCTCTCAGAGTACAGGGATAAGAGGCATGTGCCTCTGGGCTTACCTATTTATTCTTATCATTTACATTTTAGATCTAGCCTTAGATGTTTTCATGCTAAATTTATCTTAATCAGCCTAAACATTTCAAAATCATATATTCTCATAAAATGAGATTTATCTTAATCATCCTAAAAATGTCCAAGTTATACATCCTTCTAAAATGAGAAAACGCAAAGCACCTGCTTCAGCCACAGATTATTATCATATCATAGTTGAAGTGGTTTGCTGTTTTTCACTGTCAGTACCTAAGACACTTATTAGAAAAGCAATTGAGGATAAATAATGGTACATTGCTTTTTATCAGGATAGTAATTGTAACTAATACATAAGTGCTAAACAATATTGATATAAATATTACTTTAACCTTCCCAATTCCATAAAAGTTATTTTAATAATCATGAATACCATACCTCTCATGCTAATCTGTGCAGAGAGGTTTTTCCCCAAAATTGTCTGATTATTTTGCATATGTCTACAAAAAATACACAAAATCTTTCACTTTTATTTTTATGATTATGAGTGAAAATACGGTTTCTTGCAATTTTCATAAATTATTATTAATTACTATTAGCATTAATTAAATCAAATATTTTTAAAACACCTATGAAATGTATTTGGACTTCAGGATCAGGAAGTAACTTTTTAAACTCGTTTAAAGTAAATATTTTTTGAATATTTGGGGAAGTGAATACAACTCATTTTAGGCAATGCAAGAGTCTCAGAGACATATTAAATGTTAATTATTTTAAAATTATATAAACTTACATTTGTTTGGAAACTATTTCATATGTATTTGAGAAGTGCTCTATAACCTGTAAGTCATAACTCAATATATATGTATACATCTATATATAAACTATTTCAAATGCCTCCCAGGATACCAAGCAGTTTTTCAGAACTAAATTTACCTGGGAATATTCTTTTTTTGTGAGCATTGCTGTTTGCTTGTTTAAAATAAAGTTATCTTAAATTCATTTAATAAGATTTACATTTCGCTTAATGGCTAGGGATGTCGAACATCTTTTCATGTGTCTATTGGCCACTAGTACTTATTCATGAGTGAACTGCCTCTTCATTTCATTTGCCCACTTTCCAATAGGATCCTTGATTTTGGTAAGCTTACTTTTTATAAGCTCCCTGTGTATTCTAGCTATGAGCTTCCTATCTGAGATATTGGTGGTGAATATTTTTTCCCAGTCTGTTGGTTCTCTTTTTACAATGTTGATAGTTTCCTTTGCTGTGCAGAAACTGTTTAATTTAACAAGATCCCATTTGTAAATAATGGGGATAATCTATTTTGCTCTTGGTGTCTTGTCCAGGAAGTCTTTGCCTATCCCTATGTCTTTTAGGTATTTGCCTATTTTGTCTTCTAGGAGGTTCAGTGTTTCATTTTTAATGTCTAGGTCTTTGATCCACTTTGATTTTGGTGCATGGTGATAGGTGTGTGGCTAGATGCATTCTTCTGCACGTGGATGACCAGTTTTCCCAGCACCATTTGTTGAACAGGCTGTCCTTTTTCCCTGGTATGCATTTGGCCCCTTTGTCAAAGATTAAGTAATCGAGGGTATTTGGGGTTGTCTCTGCATCTTCAATTATGTTCCACTGGTCTGTCTATTTTTGCCTCAATACCAAATTGTTTTTTACAACTATTGCTATGCTAAGATACCATCTCACTCCAGAAAGAATAGTCCATATCAACAAGTCAAATAGTAATCAGTGCTGGCTAGGCTGTGGGGAGAAAGGAACCCTCCAGCAATGCTGGTGGGAATGTAAATTCATACAACCACTTTGGAAAGCAGTATGGAGATCTCTCAAAAGACTAAAAATAAATATCCCTTTCAATCCAGCGACACCCCTCCTGGGAATATATCCAAAAGAGGCCAAAACAATGCTAACAGAGATATATGTATACCCATGTTCATAGCAGCACAACTAACAATAGCTAAAATATGGAAGTCACCAAAATACCCATCAACAGACCAGTGGCTACACAAACTGTGGTATTTACACACAATAGAATACTATGCATCGATAAAGTCCAACAACATGGAGGCCTAAGGCTGGCAAATGGAAGAAACTAGAGAACACCATGCTTAGTGAAGTAAGTCAGAAACAGAAGGTGAAACATCGAATGGTCTCTCTGATATGAGAAACCCAGATCACAACTATCTTATGGAACTTAAAACAAAAAACAAAGTGAAACAGGGGTGTTCAGGGGGGAGGGAGGGAGAGAGGGTGAGAGGATGTTTGAAAGGCAAGTGGGAAAGTCCTTGTCACCTTGACAAAGTATGTAGGTGCACAAAATGCTCAACTTCATTGTAAACCCTAAATTTTGTGCTTATACATATCAATAAAATGGGTAAAATTCATTTAGTAAGAAAAAATACAGTACTAGGTTCATAGCAAAGAACAAATCAAGTTTGTTTTTTTAAAAAATTCCTTATTTTACAATTTACGTGTATGTTTTCTTTCTAACTCAACATTCATGAGTAGAAAGAAACATTATGTTTTCTCTAGGGCAAAGCGTTGGTCTTAGCTGACACCTTTTCTTTGGAAATCAACATGTAGTTGTTAAGAACAGATTTTATAACCACAACCAGAGTTACAGAATTAGCTTCGCTGGTTACTAAGAGTGGTGTTTGTATATTTATTCTTAATATTTAGCCCATTCATCTCTCAATTCCCTCACCAGTGACCTTTGAGTAATATATTTATTATACAATGTGTGAAAATCTGGTAACATATTGTCTGTTATTAAAATGTGAATTCAGTAATTCTTTTTTTTTCCTATTTCTCACTAATACATTTTATCATAGAAGAGTAACTATCCAAAGATACTGTTGTGGCTTGGATCTGGGATGTCTCTTAAAAGCCTCATGTGCCTATGGATAGCGTATACTGTTGGAAGGTGGGGCCTGTCTGGAAGGGGTGGATGTTTGGCGCTAGGACTGGAGCAGTGTGTTCTGGTTCTGCCCTCATCAGACTTGGCACTGTTGTGTCCTGCAGCGAGGAGCTCTCTCTCTCCATCTGTTTTTCTGGCTCTGCTCTGGCCCTGCCATATTTTTCTGCCTCTGCCAGTCACCCACAAATAGGCTGAGACCTTCTGAAACTGTGAAATAAAATAAATATTTTCTCGCTTAAATTGTGGATGTTGAGTCGTAGAGTTAAGAAAATTACTAAGACAGATATTCTTAGTTTTTGTTGTAAAGGATGAAAATACAGACTGTTTTAAATTTAATATTGCACATATATATATTAAAAAATAGACAATAGAAGTAAGCAAAAATTCATTTGCAGACTAGGCACAAAAATTTAAAAGAACCTAATGAGCTGTAAAGTTAGTACTTCTGGCTGGTTTTAAATGACAGTTAAGGAATTTTCTGTTTTGAAATGTGAAAGGTATATTTTTAAATTTATATAAAATTGAAGTTCTCTAATTTTATTGTTTTATTAATCTTACAAAATAAAATTTTCCTCAAAATAATAAAAACTATAGTGAATACATTTCAGATAGGAATATTTAACTCTTTTTTCTCTCATCAACAAATAGGGATAATATTAGTTCTTCTGCCATAAATATATTTTGGCAATGATATAATATGTAAGCAAACAGCACATTGATAGGCTTCATAACAAACAATGCCTCAGTATGCTTATAATTAAGAGAGTTTAATAAGAATACTTCTTCAAGGTTTTAATTTCAGTCTGATATTTTTCTCCGTAAGTATAAAGGTGTCAAATGTTTTACTGAATTCCTCAACCTTTACACCTAGCAATCGGTTTCATGAATTCAGGTGGATAAGTTCCATTTGAGCAAGCTTACTTCTATTGAGATTTGAAAAGTCTATGTGACCTGTAAATGTTATCAGAAACAGTAACTCCACTTGACAAATGGCCTAATCACTCCACTCTAGATCAACACATTTTTCTTGTTATAATAAAATGTCTCTTCCAAGAGTGAATATGGATTTTAACTTTCTTGAATTTCTTTAAAAAAATAAGCCACCCTATAATATAGCTTTGTCCTGGAAAAACCGAAATGTTCCACAAGGTAAATGTTCACCCTGTTCGCCTGCATGCCACACAAAAGTCACTTTCAAGGTTCAGAGAATAACTATTCTTTGGTTCCTTTGTGATGATTGTCAGTTTTTGAAAATGCACAAACCTTCCTTCTCATTGAAAGGAAACATGGAACATTCAATACCAGAGGTCAGATCAGCATTAGGAAGCTATTTAAAAACATGGCCATATTTCCCCTGATATCTGTCACTATGCCAAAGTAGGAGCAAAATCACGCTGTACTAGAACTTTAAATGTCCAAAAGTTGTATTAAAATAACAATACCATAGACATTTGCAGAGGTATGATTAATTTTTTAAAGGAAAAGTGGTTCTCATAAAATTGAACTATAATTTTACCCACTAAATGGTCACTTCTTCAGGACACACTCATATTTGCTCATGATGTTTTCTTCTTTTTTTTAAATTTGCTCTCCTTAAGCTTAAAATTTAGTGGAGAGAAAACATCAGTATGGGAATGACCCCCGTGGCAAGTCGTTCTTGAGTGTATGGTCTAAATGTTGACCCTTTATTTGTGGGGACTTTAGCATGCCACTGAGTAAAACAATAACTAATGGGCATATGATGACATTCTAGGAGATTTCATTTTGATCAACTTGGAAATAATAAATAATAAGGTATTAGCATAAATTATATGTGAACAAAATGTGAAATAATGTCTCCTCAGAATATTTCATTCTCAAGGTTGTTTTCTTTAAAGCTACCAACAGAATGAATTATTGCATTTAAACGATCCCTATGTGGCACCTACACTGTACCTTGCAAAGAAATCAAGTCACTTTCCAATAGCAAAGGGTGCACCAAGTTGGCATTTACTTAGTGCTAGTAGATTAACATGCATTATAATTTAACTTAATATGATTTCAAGTTGACTTTCAATTTCCCCTAAAGTAGGGTAGTTAATGTTAAGAAAATGGAGAGGATAGGCGAGTCAGATTAGGGAGAGGATCCTCTGAGAGGGGAAACCAGAAATCCGGGGGGGGGGGGGGGGGGGAGGGAAGCAGTAGAAAAAGTCAAACCAGTCTCTGGCTAAGATGGCAATTAGTTGTCAGGTCTTTGTGTCTTGTGGGTCCGTTTCCTGCTTCTTTCCCTAAGCCATTTTGAAGGGTTTACATTGAAACCCAAGAGAGGACAACGCGAGGAGGAGAAACAGAGTTTCCTGTCACTGGCCAATGTAAAGATTGCCCCAGCGTGGAATCTGCCAGTCCCAACCAATCCGGTTCGCTTTCAGGTAGAAAGATGGAAGAGCTGGTCACCCATCCAGGGTGACAGCCCAGTTCCTGGGCCTACCTGGAAATGAGAATAAGTCAAAAATTGTAACAGGGTAATTCCTGCCTTAGGGGAATAAAAAACATTTCTGGCTATGGGTCTCCCTCCCAATAGGAAGCTTTTGGGTCTCCTTCCCAACTGGAAGCTTTTGTTATTTCTGCTTCTGTCTAATAAGTCACTTTTATTTATAGCTTCATTGACTTCTGTTCTTGTTTCTACATTGACTCAAGAAAACAACTTCATGGGCACGTATACTTTAGTACTTTAGTACCTTAAAATCAATAACTTTATTTGAGAAAATGTTTTTCTCTCTAATACAGGATGGTTCTGAACTGAACTCACAATGTAGCCCAACCCAGCCTTGGACTCACAGCAATCCTACTGCCTCAGCCTTCTGAGTGCTGGGATTAGAGGCCTGCACCACCATGTCCAGTTTATATGGTACTGGCAGAATCGAACTCAGGTATTTAGTGCACACTTGGCAAAAGCTTTAACCACTGAGCTATTCCTTCAGCCCCAAATCGATGTTTGCTATTGGTAAGAAATTATGTGTGACCAAATACTATGAAACAGCCTTTAAAAAAATCCATCCTGTGCTAAAAACAGTGGAGTCTAAACTTAGAGATACATTAGTGGAAAAATAAAGATAAAAAGTAAAAATGAAAACACTATAAAATTAAGCTTGCAAAAATCCTTATATGGTTAGGCAAAAGGAATCTGTATGTCACATAATTGAAAGGTTAAATTTGCTATGCTGGTCACTAAACAAAAAAAAATAATAATAATGTGTGCTTAAGCACAAAATATAGTTCATAACTTAAGGAGAGTTTAAAATGAAATAAAATATTCAATATTGGTCTTGAAAATGTGCTACAAGACACTACAAATATATCTTTCTAATTTGCCCTGATCCTTATGGGAAGATTAGCTTTGGGTTGTACTGCAAGCCTTTTATGACAATATCCTTTTCTTGTTTTTTTTTTTTTTTTTGAAATTTTCTACCCTTGTTAAATAGAATTGGTGGAACCAGAAATCGCATATCATGTATCATTGTTTCCCTAACACTTAGAAAGCACAAACAATACAATAAATACTTAAAAACAAATAAGCTAATGAATACATGGCTAATATCTAAATGTCTGCTCCTAGTAACAAGAACTATGACAGGGTAAACCGAAGATCTCAGGAAATAGCCTCACTGATTGTCAGGCCTCCTAGGAATCCCTAATTGGACTCCCAGGAAATTGCAAGGAGGTAGAAATGTTTGACTAGTCAGACCATCAGCGGTTATTTTGATCCTTCTGTATGGCCCCATCTTGTCTCCCTCTCAACTACATTTACCTTAGCATCTTGTGATAAATCATTTGCAATGTACAGAGCAAACTCCCGCTTTCACTGTCCGGCCTAGAGCTAAAAATGTTCTCCATAACATCTGCAGCTTGTAGCTCTGGTTTCGCCTCCTTCTCTGCATGCCGCCCACTGGTGCGCTAACCATGGTGCTGAAGGAAAGCTTTAACTTACCACCTTCCCTTTGTGTGGCTAGCGAGCTCTGAAAAACTGTTAAGCTACAGGAACATAATTTTACAGCTACCCCAATCAGTGTCTTCCCCAGCACCTGTGAGTCAATTTTTCTTCAAATTAAACTCTCTTATTCTCCTCGAGATCAGAGATAAGTTTTTGTGTTGTTTTTGTACTGTTTTGAATTTACTTCTTAGCCTGTAACTACCTTTAAAAAATCACTAATATTACTATACTGAACTACATTAAAAAGTAATATAACTAAACCAATTGCAGAACTAGGTAAAAATTGTAAACTTGGAGTTACTCTTTTAAAATCCTACTGATAATTTTAAATAATATGAAGAAACTCTTTGTTACTTTGATGTTACATAAAAGCAAGATACAAAATTTGTGTTGTAGACTTGCATGACACCATTGTACCTTTTTATAAAATGAATACCTTATTGATGTTTTAGATTTATTTTTCTAATAGTTAATACTTGAATATTTTTGTCTTTTGCATTGTTACTACTTTGTTTTGTTGTTTGTAAGAATTAGCAGTGTCAATCTAAACCTTCTAAATTTTTGTATTGTGCTTACTGGAGCCAAAAAATCTAAGCAACAGAAATTATGGTGACCAAAATTATACGTTTGCCTGGGAAAAAGACTGACAAAAGTGATTTTGATAATAGAGACTTACAATATTATTTTAAGAGGATCTTAATAAACTGGACTTTTATTTAAAATAGTAATTATAATGCAGTAAGTATAATGATTTTTAAAATCCTAGTCTAATTGTTTTTATTTATTGCTATGTAGGGTTTGTCTGTTTTTACATTTATGTCCAGAGTTATTTACCTTAAAGGTTTTTGAATTATTAGATAGTTCCTTGGGATCTTAATGGGCAATGCGTCAAAACATACTGTTAAGTGAATTGGTTATAAAATGCATTCTCAAACCTACACCATGATCTTATGAAAACAAATTAGAGTGGGATAGCTTAAGTGTTCTAAGAACAAAGAAGGAGGGAAGCTGCGCTGGGTCACAGTTGCTACCGCTTTGCTTGGTATGTGGCCCGAAGCAAATGGTTTAACCTCCCTATGCCAAAGTATCTTTACATGAGGGCAGAGGATAGCAACTCATCCCAGATAAGGAAGTTGTGAAAATTACAAAATGCTTCACACTTTGAGTGTAGTGATCTACAAATATAGAAATCGTCAAAGCAAGAATGTAGAGGATTGTTCATTATGTAAACAAATCTACATCTTTATGGACCTCTGGTTCTGATTTAAATATATACTAATATATGTTTCACTTTTTCCCAAGACTCTAAAAATATTAAGGATAATATAAGTGTCAAAACTTTTGGCAGAATATTGTAAAAACCATCACCAGTGGTACAGAATGAAACTATCAGAAAATTGGATGAACAATCCTCATTTTTTCTTCAAATGCGAATGATTCATCACCATTAAAAATTGAGTACTCAATATTTTTTTCTAAATAGCCAATGATATATGATAATAATGTATAGACTCCTGAAATGACAGGAGAATCATCTGAATGGGCAAGGTCAGGGTTCCTTCATCCAGTAAGTACAGCCTAAACATTGTATAACAGATTGAATTAAAAGAAGAAGAAGAAAAAGAAAACAAAAAAGGAAGTATCCATATTCTTGGATTGAATGAGATAAACTAAGATCATTTTCTCTCTTCTCCCCCAATCCCATCCCCTCCCCTCCCTTCTCTACTTTGTTGTCCTTGCCTTCCCCCCCCCCCCCTCTCTCTCTTTCCTTTTCGGTTGCATTAGAAGCCTTACACAGAGTCTTTGCTTTTGCAGGTTAGGGAGGTAGACATACATCTTTTGAGGGTCAGGGGCAAAATGTTTTGGTTTGAATCTGGAGTGTCTCTCAAGAGCCTTCTATACCTGTAAATGCTCTGTATGTTGGGTGGGGGACATGGCTGGAAGGGGTGATTGCTTGGGCTTGCTCTGGAAGAGCACGTGCTGGTTCTGTACTTCCTCCCAGTCTGGTCTCTCTTCTGCCATGGTGTAAAGATTTCTGTCTCCCCCTCTGGCTCTGGCTCCTTACCTGGCTGCATCTTTGCCGTGTAATTTTACCATTTCCAGTTAGCTACCCGTAAATAGACTGTGGTTTTGTAAAACTATGAGCAAAAGTAAATCTTTCCTACTTAAATTTGTGTATGTTGGATATTCTGTCCCAGCAATGAAAAAGTGATTAAGACAGAACTTGTTTCGATTTGATTTTTTTTCAATTCCCTTTTATTTCCTTTAACTTGACTTTGCTATTCACAGGAGCACATGAGTTTGTCTTGAATCTCAGAGGAGGCACTGGATTGGATACTTAGCAGTACTGAAACTGTTAAACTCTTAAAGAAAGACTGTGTTTTGTGTAAAAAGATGGACATGAGTCTTTTTGTGTCTAGTTAGGCATGTTGTGGTTTGGATCTGGAATGTTGCTGAAAAGCCTCATGTATTTGGCTGTTGTAGATTTATGGACATGAGGCATATTTCTGGGTATGTGACTGAAAAGGATAGATCACTGGGCCCAGCCTGATTGATAAACACCATGGCTTGACCTAGAGCATCACCTGGAACAATATATGCTAGCTCTGCTTTCCACTCTGACTTGACTTTCTGTCTGCCATGCTGTAAACAGTTTTTCTCCAGTGAGACCTCTGTTTTGTGCTTCCACCATGGCTGACCATCCATAAAATGGATTATGTGAAGCCTTCTGAATTGTGAGCTAAAGTTAATCTTTCCTTAAGTTGTAAATGCCAGGTATTCTGTCATAGCAATGAGAAACTAAATAAGATACTAGTATACACCATTAAACAAACAAACAAAAAGATTTGGGATTAAAAATAAACTGAGTTATCCTATAATACCTTGTATGGTACTATATGAAAGTCAGATTATAAACGGTAAGTGCTGGTGAACACATGAAGAAATCAGAATGCACAAATACATTTAGAGAGAATGTAAATTGACAAAACTACTTAAAAATGTTTTTTAGTTCCTCATAAAAATTAGATATATAGTTTTTATTTGCGCAGTCATTTTTTTTCATGTAGGTGTGTTTTTAAGAGAAGCAAAAATATGTTTATATACAAAAATATGTATGTAAATGTTCATAGCAGCATTATTCATTGTAGTCAAAATCAAAAAGTAAAGACCATTAATATGATCATCACAGATGAACAGATTAGCAAGTTTTAGAATATTATCAAATAAAACAATACTCACCATATAAAGAAATGAAGTGCACCTAAAGGTGACAGGGTTTTCTTCTGAGATGAAGAAAATGCTCTGAAATTCATCACTGCAATTGTTTCCAACTCTCCATTGCATTGAATTGTACACTTTAAAATGGTGAACTCGTTCCTATACTAAAATTAGAATGACATAGACAATATTCACATGGGCCGTGGGCGAGAACGAGGCACACCTTTAGGAAGTGTCCCATTGTTGTCTTTTGGATCTGGCGTGTCCACCAAATACTTCATATTCCTATGAATACTGGGTACCGGTGAGGTGGTGGGGCTAGCTGGAAGGGGCGGATGCTTGGGGTTCACCTGGAAACGTGTGTGCTGGTACTGCCCTTTCTCCTGGACTTCTCAGGATTGCCATGCTGCCCTGAGGATCTCAGTCTCCCAGAATTCTGTCTCTGGCTGTGGTTCTAGCTGCAGTCCCATCATGTGATGTCACCATTTTCCAGGGGTCAGCACATGAATGAATGTGAATTCCTGAAACTGTAAATTAAAATAAAATTTTTCTCCCTAAATGGATGCTGGGTATTGAATCACAGTGACAAAAAAGTAACTAAGACACACATATTTAGAAAAAAAAAGTGAGCTGCATGATATGCAAATCACATCTGAGTAAAGTTGTTACCAAAAAAAATGAGGCCAAGGAATACTTGACCATAGACACATGCAGAGAAGGGTGGAGGTGTGAAAACAATTATCTGGTACAAATAAATAAGGCTTCTCTTCCACCTTCCTAAGCTCTGCTTTCATAACACCAAGAAATCTTTTGATGATTAACTAACTCAACATGACACAGGCAAAGGATGAAACTTGATCTTTAGTAATTTTTCAATGAGATGAACACATTAAAAAAGAATACATGGTATTCTGGCTATTATTATTTTTAAAAGTGCACTGACCTTCTTAGGTTGTTGCATTGATACTAGGAGATCTTTCATATAATGTATGAGGTTTCTATGCCTTAACTTCTGTCTGATCTCAGTCCTTTGGAAACATACAGTTTGGCTTTCTGTGTATGGCTCTGGCTTAGAGATAGCTAGTTGGTGATTCCTTCCTGGACATAGTAACCTGATTTCTCTGACTCATAACCCACTTACCTGCTCCCCAACCTACCCAACTGCCTGGTTTTGTCTTTTAGTGCCTAATTCCTGAACCATACACCAGCTAAATAGCCCAACCCCGAACCTTCATGCTTGCTAATGCACCTACTCTATGCAACAGCTCTGTTCAACTCCGAGTTAGGGCCTTATATTTTATGGTTATGTCTGAACCTTCAACCCAGTTGCAGAGTGATGAGGCCTTATGCCTGAATCTGCTACCCAGGCATAGAGTTATGGAGGAAGTAAACTTTTACTGCTGTTTGTGGGAATGTAGGAGTTAATTCTCCTCTTGGACAATTAACCAGAACCATGCCCTGCCCCATTGCCATGATGTCGAACCACTGCCTGCGTATTTTACAACTGGAACAATTGCTGAGCAGGTGTGAAGAACCAAACTTCTGTCTATTCTTACCCGCCTGTCAGGAAGATGATCAATAAAAAGCTTTCTGCCTTGTAATTTTGATCTTTACCACCTGTATATTCTATGTTACATTAATCAATCACTGTGTAAGTTCAAAGTCTGCTTTGAGAAATTTTTGTAAATGATTCATTGTGTTTTTTTTTTCTTTTTTCCTCACTGTTTTCATTCTTTTTTTTTTCCCTGTCACATATGGGTAAAGGCCTCAGTTTATGGATCTGTGGACAACATAGCTGCTTATTTAGGTAGTGAAGGTTGTTAGCCACCTGCAGGGATCTCTTAGTCCATGAAACTTAGAGTAAATCCATGATTTTGTTCTTTGACCCGAAAACTGAGAGCTGGTGATGTTTTTGGTTCTGCCAGGATCCTACTTTGACCTACCATAATTACTTAGAACAATATCTGATGTATGGTAAATGATCTATAAATTAGTTTTTAAACATGTTATCTGCATATAAAAGTGACCTATGTCATGTGGTGTAAGACTAGATAATTCACTTGCTTTCCTGTAAGTACTTACCCTACGTCTTGTTACTCTTAAGTTGTAAAGTACACAGAGCTATTTTCACCTGGGCCAAATTCTTTGAGGAACAATTTTAATTTTCCTTCATTTATCATATAATTCTGACATTCTTGGGGGAATGCTACATCAACAGGTGGCTAACAGGCTGAAACTTCACTCTGTCTTTGTTACATTACATAATAATGTTCTTCACATATGGAAGGACAATGGTTTTGCTTTGATCTCAGATTCAAACTGTGGCTTAACAGTTTGGTCTACTTAACATAAAATGTGAACTACATTTCGGTTTGTGCCCACTAAAAATAAACATTAGTCATATAACACATTAATGAAGAAAATTAATTTATGAAAATTATTAATGAACGATATGTCATATCCAAATATACCTTCTGGTTTCATTTGTCTACACTGACTACAAGTGTGTTACTTAGAGTCATGCTAATCTTTCTGTATTTTATTGCACAAAAAGAATGTTTCTCTAGATATTTCGGTTTCCCAGATGTAGTAATCAAGCAATAGCACCACAATTAATTAGTAACTTAAATGAAGAGATCAATATTTTATAGCATTGTAGAAGTATAAAATATTTTAAAGTTTTCTTTCATTTGTGTTTTTGAGAATATAAAAAAGGAAAAAGGCTAGTGTGACAAATTATTCTTAGAAATAATAACCACCCTGTGTTCGTTAGTGTGTGGGAAAATAAAGCCAAACCAGTGACTGTATGCATCAGAAAAATAATTTTTCGAATGACTCTTTTATTGTTAACAGATAAAAATATATAATTTTAATGTAAGTTTAATAATTATGCAATAAAATTATAAAGACCTAAAAGAATAAATATTTGCTTTTTTAAATACAGTTACTGTTTAAGTGCTGTCCAAAGATTGACTAGTGGGAATCTTGATCCCTGAAGTAGCAGTTTTCAGAGATCCAGCCTAAAGAGATGCACAGAGCAGAAATCGCTAACCTATGATTGATACATTGAAAACGGAATGTACTGTTTGGAGGCGGTGCCTGAAGAAAGAGGGGCCTGGGCCGTGGCCTTGGAGCATGCACCAGAGCCCCATCGTGCTTCTGGACTGCCATAGGAGGGGCAACCGTGCTCTGACACCCGCTTCTTCCACAGTGTTCTACCTCATCAAGCGATGAAAAGCAATGGAAACACATGACCTTGGACCAAATTATCTGAAGTTGTCAGACAAGATAGACTTCTTCCTGTTCGTGTAAATTGCCACAGCTATTATATCAGTGACAGGAAATTGACTAAGACAATTATTAACTGTATAAAGGTATAATTTTCAATAATGGCAGAGTTATTGATAAATGTGTCTGGGAATTAACATTTTCTATTTCTTAAATATTTTTATTTGTAACTATACGTTTTATAATATTATTTATAACTTAATTACTAAGTAATAAAACTTTTAAAATTCAATCTATGATTAAAATAAACATTTTCTACAAGATACAGTTTAAGAATAAAATCAGCAATATTTTACCAAATATTAGATATTCTCTTCTCATATAAGTCTAGATGTCCATCTTTTTGTTACAATTTAAAAGCAATTTTGAAAGACAAATAATAACTTTACATGTTACCATCCCTGTATTCATTTTTGTTTCAACATTGACTTTTTGTGATGTTTAATGAATGTTTGACTATATCTGTGAATCCAGTTTAGAAATATTAATATAAACTCTACAAGTAAAATGATACCTTTAAGTTAAGCATTGCATATTTTATTCAGTATTTTACACTTTTTATCTCAAAAGTCTGTGAAATAGTTGCTATCTTAAATCTCCTTACTACATATGAGAGGAAATAATGCTTGGAAGGTGTATTAGTTTGGATTCAGTCAAAGGGCAGAATTTACAGATTTTATCACAAAAAAGATCTATTAAGAAGGTTTACAAATCCAAGGATAGAGACGGTCCAAGATGGCTGCTCAGCAGTGAAGTAGATCTCCTTTCGGGGACTGCAGGACAGCTGGTGATGTGAGTCTGCTGTAGATCTCGGGTGAAGACCGAAGCCTGAAGATCAGCAACTGAAAAGCAGCAACAGGCAGACAGGCAAAAGTCGAGACTGGAGCGAATCCGTGCTGATGATCTGCGATGTGTAGCAAGTCGGCATCTGTAGACAATCGCAAAGGCGAGAGCTTTCCCAGGGGAAGAAGCTGTAACAATCTTCCCTCTTCCTCCCTTTTATACTGTTGGAGCTCCAGATGGCCCTCACACATCTGAGTGGGTATTCTTCTCTCATTGGCCAGCCCACACATCACTCACACTGTAATCCAGAGCAGTTTTTGATCCCCAGTCTAGGGTGGTTGACAAATCCTCATCCTAATGGAGGTGTGGGTCCTAATTCCTTCACGTTGACATAATCCCATCAAAGGACACAGAGGGTTATTGACTTGAGTGACATCAACTAGCTAATGAATAAAGTTAAAAAAAGGAGTGAAAAAATATGTGGAGTCATCTTTTCAGCCCTCACTCTAAAGAATATGGTAATATCTATATTAAATAGTTTTCCTTAATTTTATAGATTGTAGTACTAAAAAACTGAGTAAATGCTGAAAGTTTGTGTAGTACTTGAAATACTTTCTGAAACTTCAACTGAAATGTTCTAATTTACACTCTTTTTCTTTTAGAAAGAATACTTATTTATTATTCTGATTTTATTTAAGTATTTGATGGATAAAAATCTGGTAAACAAAAGTGGGCATAACACAGATATGGGATACAATATTAGTTATTTTAACAGACTCTAATTGAAAAATGCATGTCATAAGTTTACTAAACCATTGAAGACCTCCCTGTCTTTTCATCTTGTCATTGTTTTTGAAAAGATATGAAGAGACTAATTATAAATATTTATCTTAATCAGAAATTTACCATCATTCCTCTGTAATCAATACACTTAGTCTTTTGCAATAAATTGACCTTTAAGATATATGACTATAAAGGTATTTTATTTTTAATATACCTTTTGTAGTTATAGTCTTAGAAGTAATGAACAATTGTAAATTTTACAAGTAATCCCAAGGAGTTTGTGGATTCTGAATTAATAAATGTTTCTGTGGATACGGGAAAGGGAAGGAAGAGAACAGACTGAATCAGGTGACAGATATCCAGAGGTAAAGCCAAAAATAATCTAGCATTTGTATATTTAAAGTGCAGTAATAGACTGCCTTTTGGGCACTCATTTATTTCATAACTAAGCCGTGCATGCAAGCTATATGTCCATTTTTGGTTTAGTTTAACGTGCCTAGGCCTCAAGTCACAGACAAAAAAAAATAAAATAAAATATAATGATAACAACACTGTGAATTAGTAATTGAAATTTACTGTGAAAAATAGAAACATGACATAATAAACACAGAAGGAAAAAAAGAAGGAATTGCTACCTTCAAGGAAGACCGTTTGCAGCTGCAGGTTTTATTGTAAATTTGTGTGGAAAACGGCCCGTGTCGTAGAACTTTTTCCCAGAGCGGAGATGCACACCTTCCATTCTACAGTAAAGACGACAGGTTTTCAAGCCTAGTAAGCCAGCCCACGAGGTTTCATCACTGTTTTCCCAAATTGAGGAAATAAACTGAGCGAAATAATGGAATTAAAACAAGCACGGTAAGGATATTACAATTAAGTATAATGAAAATAATCTATGATGCTGTAATCTTAAGAGAAATGAAGTACTGTTCATATAAACTAGCAGAGGGGATAAAATTTAGTTGAAACTATGTCACTTGAAACTTTATCCCTTTTTCTCTCAGTATTTACAAACTAAAAATAGCAACTTAATCACCTGAAAAATTTTGCTTCCTCTAGAAATTCCTTAGACCCAGCAGGCAGTCTGTTGGTATTACTTTCGCAATTCCCAGGGGTCTATACTTTGACACATTATATGATACACAAAAGATAAAACTACAAACTATGCTAGCCATAGATAGCATGATTTTGTAAGTAAGGCGTTTTGTAGGTGATGAACTCATATTGAAAGTGTCTTCATGAACAATTTCCTCAAAATATAAATTAAAATGACAGAAATACAAACGAAAATGGTATCTTTGTACTTGCTCATTCAATAATATTAAAAATGGCAGGTAAAAATGTAGTCTGATCTCAGCTATTTTTTTGTTAAGAATAAGAGACTACACATTATCCTCTAAACCTGTTTCCCACACATTTTCTTTTCATAGTGACAGTTAAACTGTTCATTTCATAACCTTCATTCAAACAAGTTTCCTTTTCCCCCTCACATACACTTTCTACCAATAAATAAATACAGGTTTTCGTAATGGCTAATAAGATAATTAGGCTCTGTTTCATTGGGCCTGGAAGCCGTTTGAGCACTTGTGTCACCAGCATGCACTATTAAAGGTTCTGTCAGAACAGATTAAATGTTGCATTGCTTCTCCGGGAGTGCATCCCTGCTTGCCTAGAGGAGTAAATGGAAACTGATTCATGAAATTGCAAAAGGTACCTCTGCCCGCAGCCCGCTCTTTATTCTATTTCAAATGTTTTTGGTATTGCTTTGCTTAGTATCGATAATTCAAATGAAATGTAATTCCATCATTCCCTACGAAAAGAAACTTACTGCTAGTTTTATAGATTCTTTCCAGTTATTCTGCATTGTTATTATTAGATTCTATCTGGTTCAATGAATTTTTATTTACAACCATCTAACCATAGTAGAAAATGAGCATAGGGAAGCTGACATAAATGCTGAAAATAACACATGAAACCTTGACAATAGACTGCCTGTTAGCAGTTTTTACAAAGCCCACAAGAGCAGCAACACTAAAGGAGCACAGTCAGCTCTTGATCTATGAGGAAGGCTCTTGAACAATTACAGCACTCTAATGTCTGCTCTTACTATAAAAATTTAAATTTATACAAAATAATGTTAAACTTCTTTTGAAGGGTGTGACTTTCTTTCATATATTATTGTTCCAAATACTGAAAAATTATGCAGTGGATTGAAAAGTTACA
>PVKB01006234.1:0-69097 GCA_004027205.1 Ctenodactylus gundi | reverse complement strand
GCCAGAGGATTATTCTGAATGGACAAATGATGACACAGGGATTATTATGTCATCAAGGGAAGGCTCAGGCAATTGGACTAGGGCCTAGGCTAGAGTAGTCATTCATTAAATATTTGTTAAATTGAATAAAATTGGAGTAACTGAGTGAATAGTGGATTAAGGGGATATTTCCCTCTGGTAAACAGTGTGATTGTGTCTTCTGATATTTCTAGGATCACATCTGGAAATCAAAAAAGGGTATTGGAAACTGCTAGGCAGACGCGATTATCAGAGGAAAGTGGCAGATGGGGCAGATAATGCACCAACTTCCAGTTATTCATGTTGGCTTTGTGATTTTAGGCAAATTCTCTTAATCTTTTGGGGGCTCAGTCTGTTGTGCAATGTTCTGATTCTGTTTTTTTTTTTTTAAGTGAAAACACATGTGCTAGCTGCCTAGGACGCATGTGCAGTTACCACAGACCCTCTATAAAGAGAGCCTGTGCTTCTCTGTGAGCTTCTAGTAGTTGTTTATAATCCTTGGTGTTACTTAGCTTATAGATACACCGTCTAATATCTGCCTTCAGCATCACATCTCATCTTCTCATAAGAATACTAGTCATGCTGGGTTGACTTTACCCGACTCCATTATGACCTCTGTATTATCTACTTTCCAATTGATAGGACACAATACCCAACACTCACCACTTCAAGGAGGAAAGGTTTATTTCAGTTCACAATTTCAGAAAACCTCAGTTCATTCATGGGTGGCCTGTAGGGGTGGAGGGACATGGTGAAGGCCTAACCAGAGAAAAAGCTGTTCACATCATAATAAGAGAGAAAGCAGAAAGTCAACAGTGGAGCTAGTCAGGTAGCTAGACTTCTTCAGATTGCCTCCCAGTGATCTGCCCCTTCTGAGCAGGCTCCATCTTTTAGCAGCACAAGAAATCAATGGATCAACCACCATAATTGAATCAACTTCAAATTCATGACACTTTTCAGGAATGTTCCAGATTTTAATTGTAATACTCACACATGTGTTAGAATCCTTATAGATACATTGTTCCAGTCTCTGCCTTCAGTTTTATATGAAATTCTCCTTTAAGTATGTCTCTGTGTCCAAATCTCTTCTTCCTATAAGGATATCAGTCATGTTGGATTTACTGATGCCCTGACCCATCATGGCCTCATCTTAAAATTAATTGAGACCATATTTTTAAATAAGTCATATTTTTAGGATTTAGATAGACACGAATTTCAGGAGAGCATTATTCAATCCATTTTAACACATTATAAATGATACAGCCTTTCTTGTTCCTGATACTGTAGTACTGATATTTCCATCCACAGGGCTCAAAAAGATCAATTGTGTTCACATTATGCTGAGCAGAGTGTAAACCAGTCACAAAAAGCCCAAGACTGTATGATTCCATTTATATGAGATATCTAGGATAGTTAAATCCATAGGAGTGAAAGTAGAAGGATCATTATCAAGTGCTGGAGGGAGAAAAGAATGAGGACTTGTCTCATGGGTACCGCGTTTCCATTTTGCAAGACGGAGGAAGTCCTGGTTCTACAACAACGGGAATGCACTTAACACTACTGAACTGTATACTCAAAAGGTTAAGCTGGTGAGAGTCATGTTATGTGTATTTTATCACAATTGAAAAACTAATTTTTAAATCATTTATGACCTAACCTGGACACTGCCTGTTGTATCACTGCTTTATGTTAAGGAATCTGCATTCCAAAACACCTGTGCAATCAGAATTATTTGTGAATGAGTAACTGTCTGGGCTACCATGTTACATTTTGTTTTCTACCTTGTTCTCTAATACCCTTAGCTACAACCTGGGCAGTGGCGTGGCATCCATCATGGTGAATGGCTCCTTCAACGATGGCCGATGGCACCGGGTCAAGGCTGTTAGGTGAGTACCTAGCACTACAGCACAGAGCTGGCTTGAGTGAGGGAGCTATAGACCTAATTCCCTTCCAGTCCTGCTTTCGTACCCCACAAACTTGCCTAGCTCCCTAATCTTAGACATTAAGAGGATTTTACTGCCAACTTCCCCCACTTCCTCCAACTGTGCCCTCCAGTGTCTCTTACAAGCCAGAAACCATCCCCCACCCCAACCTGGGCCAACAATTGCAATGAATAACCTTCTGTAGAAAAACAAATTATGATGAAACCGAGTGACATGACTTTTGGAGTTTGAAAAATGCTCCAAAATTTATCGCCATTATTATTATTTTTTACTTTATCTAAACCTCGTAATTTCTTGTGATGCTCAGAATATAACTCAAGACCTTGTACCTGGTAGACAAGTGCTCTGCTGAGCTACAATTACAGCCCCTTTCTCTTTATAATTTCAGCTTTACTACCTATATCCACATTCCTAACAATTCATTTTCAGCAACCAAACAGTAAATCAAAACTTAGTAATGTCAATTCTCATGTTAGATGAAGGCTCCAGGAAATGATAACCTAGAAAGGAACTGTGGTTTCAGTTCCCTAAGAATTTAACATGATCCGTCTTGGGAAAGTCAGTGGATGAAGTCAAGAGTGATGCCTGAGAAACATGGGATTAGGCATGGCCAGTTTCCTCACCTCACACGTGGACTGTGGTGGGCACTGCCTTGCTGGGCCCCTGACCACTGTGCTAGCCTTTGATACCATAGAGGAGGGGTAAGGGCATGGAGGAAGATCTCTGCCTGTCTGATGCTTCGCAGCATAGGAAGCCCTGCCCTGTTAGATGAATAATAATTTGATAGAGCTCCTGCTAAAATTCATTGAAGAAAAAAAGTTAGAATGAACACTTCCAGGAACTCTACAAATTCATTCTAGAGTACAAGTTAACATGCAGAGTCCAACCTAACTCCAAAAATCCTCCAAACAGTGTGGCTTGTGAGTCCTAAATGAGAAAGTCCCTCTGATTCACTTTAAAGGGACTTATCAGAAGCATCCAAAGCAGCAAGAAGAGATTTAGTTCTCACCTCTGGTCATGCCTGATCCCCAAAATTCCTCCATTGGGACCATCAAGGAGCACCCTATTCTTTACATTCTTGCATAAAGACAGAGGATTAAATACACATTGTGATTTTAAAACTTTTACAATTGATATGGTTTGATTTTTTGTATCAAGATAGACACTGGAGGGAACACCAGATCCTTCCTGGGTATCTAAGGAAACTAATATTAAATGAATTTTAACACTGTACAACTTTTATGGGCAAAGCCTAGATCAAAGGCCTTTCTAATGCAGACCACCCACACGTAGAGAAGGATAAGGCAACAGATTGTTTCCCAAGAAAAACTTCAATGTCAGACATCAAGCTTGGCACTAGGCAGATGGCTCACAGGCATGGTCTTCCTACTGACATCACTGATGTCACTGTTGAGTCTGAGGTTACAAGGGGAATGAGCAGTGAGAGCAGAGCCCAGGAATTGGGGTGGGGGGTGGATTTGTAAAGATGTTCTGCTGAGTTATGAGCACAGGGGCCTAGAAAGGAAGGGAAGGCAGATCTGAGTGGGAGCCAAGTCAAGGCCTGACTATCAACTGTGGCAAGAAGGGTTGGATGGATACACTAATATTTTGTTAGCAGGTTCCAAGGTCAAATATAGGAGAATTAATGAAGAGGAGATCCATATGGAGGACCTGCCCTAGCTACTGTCTTGCTCTGGGTAATCTTGGCTTTGTGAATGTTATCCTTGCAGAACAGAGAAAGTATCTCATTTGTGACACATCTTCAAGTATCAGATAATGTATATGCTTTACTTTCCCTAAGTTAGGAGTCACAGCAATTTAAGTTCTGTAATGCTTATTTTATGGATAAGAGTGGTGATGATTTTGGTAGTAATAGCAACACATCATCAGTTTTTATAGAGAAAGATATATATCGAGCACTGTGCTCTGAGCATCACATGCATAACAGCTGGTCCCCTCCTCCAGGACTGCTGCTCTGGCCAGAGGCTTGGAAGTTCCTGCAGTAGTACAAGGCAGGGTCGTTTGCTAACCTCAGGGGTCATGTGTGTATGATGCTGGGGGTCAGGTGGACCTTTGGTCACCTCCAGCAAGGAGCTTTGGTTGTGCTCCTTCCTCAATGTCTGCCAGCAACTTGATGGTCAGGTCCCCAAAGGTGGGAAAGGCCAGGGGACACAGCTCTGGGGTGAAACAATATGAAGAAATGTAAGTAATGGAAAAAAGTCTTAGATAAAATAGAGTAAGTGGAAATATGCAGTATTTTAGAATGAAGTAACGAAAAAGACAAAAGCAGTTTGCAAGGCAAGCTGTTAGGGGCAGTTTGCCTATCACAGTATCCAGATATGAGAGTCCAGAAAAATCACTTCCAAATGGGGTGTCAGGTGTGGTCTCAAGAAAGAGGCCAAACCAGAGAAAGTTCCCCAAAGCTCAGTGCTAGACTAGCTGCAGTCAAGAATTGAGACCTGGCTTGGTCTTCTCAGTCCTCAGTGACATAGAAGCTGCTGTTTGGTTTGGATGTTCATAGCTCAATCATTTAGCCCCGAACATACTGTATATGGTAGGTGTTTTCATTCTGAATTAGCTCCATAAATGTAGATTTTCTTTTTCTTTGCTTTGTTTATTCTACAGGGATGGCCAATCGGGAAAGATTACTGTGGATGACTATGGAGCCAGAACTGGCAAATCGCCTGGCATGATGAGGCAACTCAACATCAACGGTGTTCTATATGTGGGTGAGTGATCTTCGGCCAAATCTAAATTTGGACAGGGCTTTTTATTGGGTCTGTTGCACTTCACTGGATCAAATACCTGGAAATCAGGAAGCTGTCCAGATATTCCATTTTTCCATTTTCTGAACTTCTGACTCATGCCCAAAGGGCAGGAAGGGACTCATTTAGATGCTTTTGTGCTTTCAGCCTGTGCACCAGGAAAGCCATGCTGATTTTTGGTTATAGAGTAGGAACTGGCTTAATATAGCTCCATGAACTCTCTCTGAGGAAGGAGGATCTATCTGGCTCTTCTCAGACTAGAAGGAATACTATATACAAGTAGCTTGCTATCCCTTGACGTGGGATTGCATAAAAATGGAAGGATATCTTTAAATGGTTTCTGAATTCAACCTAGCTGGAAGCCGTCAACATCAGCTCATTTCAAATTCTTGGTTTAAGGTGACATCAGTGCTAATGACATACTATATTTTGTTGACATTATACAACATTTGAAAGCTTAACCAGGTTCTATTTGGTTTCAAGGTGATCAGCTGCGCCAGAATTCATGAGTAAGGTGGTATTTGTGGCCTTTTGCTGTGTGTCAGGTTGATCCAAGTCTGTGTATTTTATCAAGTGTGACTATGGGATAGGTCTGATCCCTTGAGCAGTTTGTCCTGTCAGCCAAGGGATGCCTTAGTCAGTAGACACTCAAGTGCATCATCAAGAAGTCCCGCCCTTCCCCTGCCGATGCCTCTTCCTTGGCTCACCCTGGCCCCCTTATGTTTCCTGGCAGGTGGAATGAAGGAAATCGCTCTGCACACTAACAGGCAGTACATGCGAGGCCTTGTGGGCTGTATCTCTCACTTCACTCTGTCTACTGATTACCACATCTCCCTTGTAGAAGACGCCGTGGATGGGAAAAACATCAATACTTGCGGAGCCAAGTAACATCAGATGGCCTTGCCCAAGGGACACAGCCTCGATCATGAGTATCCCAAGGGGCCCTGAGACCCTGCCTGCTGCCATACACAGAGGCCTGGGGACCAGGTGTGTTCCTCTTATCAAGGAGAAAGTACACTCTGATGAAAGCTAAGCGCCAAGACAGGAGTCCCTGGGTGATGTTTCCTGCTGACACCCAGTGGGAATCTGTGTAGGAAGTGCTGGACTTTACCCAGGATGTGTGGGGTTTGCTAGAGATCACATATCCTGGAAAATTCCAGAGCCTTTCTGCTGTAGCCCAGTGACTGTATAGGGAGAAAAGAGAGAGAGAGAGGTGAGAGAGAGGCACGCGAGAGAGAGGACTCTCATAGACAGTATTAAAATCCTTCTCTCCTTTTGTGATTTCATCATGACAACTTACTGACAGCAGAGTGTGTGTGACCTGTGTGACCTTGATCTTCAAGTTTCCCACCTTGGCCCATGGATTGTCCAGATTAACCCCTTCCACTCCTCACTCACTGGCTCAATGTGTTCTGACTGTTCCATGAAAATAAAGGTTGAGGGAGATTAAACACAGAAACAAAATCATAACGTGGGCCCCTTCCCCCAAAGTTTACTTTCTATGTGAAATCTCTTTTTTATAGTGCAAATCTATGAAAATGAGCCCCATGATTTTGTAGGTGTACTTTTATATGTGTCTATTTTTTATAGCTGCAGACTGTCCGCACAGAATACGGTGGGAAGGTAGGATGGATGGCCCTAATTCTTGCACACTTTCCTAAACGTTTTCTCCTAGAGAAGACTTGTTTGGGCCATGGGTGGTGTCACTGGGGTGGCAGAGGTGACTTGGATGGCTACTTGGGGAGCTGGCCATTGTCTTTGGTACATGGTGAAGGCACAATGGATTGAATATGAAGCTTTCAAAAAGAAGATTAAAAGGAATATGTGTTACTGAAATGGGGTCACTGTCATTTTGTTTAAATAGAGGGAGTATGTGCAGTGAAGGAAATGAAGGCTAGAATTCCATTTATTCATTCATGGAGTTGTTACTCTTTGAAGTTGCTAGCATGATTTTATAGAGGCCAAGTCCACAAATGAACACAAAAGCAATTGGCGGGCCTCCTTTCTGCTGCCTGGCAAAAGTCTGTGCGATGTTGAGTGCCATGGATGAAGATGACACCAACTTCCTCTGGCCCAGCGGGAGTTTACTGATGGAAAAACTGAGTTCCAGAAAGAAAAGCCATCTAGACAGAAGTCCTGCAGAAGAGTCAATTGACATAGGAGCAGACTCTGGGTGGACAGCCCGCCTCAGTGTTGCGGGACCTCGAAGAGGAAGCAGAGTACCGTCGCCGGAGGCCCGCGGAAGATGGTAGGAGCTGACTCTGGGCACCCAGCCCTCCTCAGTGTCGGGAGACACGCAGAAGCCCATAGGAGCTGACTCTGGGTGCACAGCCCGCCTCAGTGTCACAGGACCCCGCAGAGGAAGTGGGGGACCACCGCAGGATATGGGCAGAAGCAGGAAGGAGCTGACACTGGGCCCACAGCCCGCCTCGGTCGCAGGAGACGGGCAGAAGCTGGTAGGAGTGGACTGCGGCAGTCCACCTCAGTGTACCTGGACCGCGCAGAGGAAGCGGGGGACCGCCGTGGGAGATGGGCAAAAGCCAGTAGGAGCGGACTCTTGGCGTGCATCCCGCCTCAGTGTCGCAGGAATCAGGCAGAAGGTGCTAGGAGCGGACTCTGGGCGCACAGACCACCTCAGTATCACGGGACCTCGCAGAGGAGTTGGGGGATGGCCGTGGGAGACTGGCCAAAGCCGGTAGGAGTGGACTCTGAGCACATAGCCTGCCTCAGTGACGCGGGACCTTGCAGAGGAAGTGGGGGACTTAGGCGGGAGACGGGCAGGAGCCAGTAGGAGCCAACTCTGGGCGCAGCAAACCATGTCGCGGGACCATGCAGAGGAAGCGGGGGACCGCAGCGGTAGACAGATGGAAACCGGTAGGAGCAGACTCTGGTCCCACAGCCCGCCTCAGTTCCTGGGAGATGGGTGGAAGCCGGTAGGAGTGGACTCTGGGCGCTCAGCCCACCCCAGTGTCCTGGGACCTCGCAGAGGCAGCGGGGGACCGCCACGCTAGAAGGGCAGAAGCTGGTAGGAGCGGACTGCGGGCACGCAGCCGGCCTCTGTGTTGCAGGAGATGGGCAGAAGCTGATAGGAGCAGACTATGGGCCGTAAGCCTGCCTCAGTGTCACGGGACCCCATAGAGGAAGCAGGTGACCGCCGCGGGGAATGGGCCAAAGCCAGTAGGAGTGGACTCAGGGCGAGAAGACAGCCTCAGTGTCCCAGAAGACAGGCGGAAGCCAGTAAGAGCGGACTCAGAGCGCACAGCCGGCCTCAGTGTCGCGGGGCCTCGCAGAGGAAGCGGGGCACAAGCAGAAGCCAGGGACCGACCCCCTGCGAGAGATGGGCGGAAGCTGGTAGGAGTGGACTCTGAGCGCACATCCTCAGTGTCGTGAGACCTCGCAGAGGAAGTGGGAGACCGCTGCGGGAGATGGGCAAAAGCCGGTAGCAGCAGACTCTGGGCGCACAGCCCGCCTCAGTGTCGCAGGAGACCGTGCGGAAGCCGGTAGGAGTGGACTCTGGGGGCACAGCCCGCATCAGTGTCACAGGACTTAGCAGAGAAAGCGGGGACATCCACAGGAGATGGGCAGAAGCCGGTAGGAGTGGACTGTGGGCATGCAGTCCACCTCAGTGTACCAGGACCGCACAGAGGAAGCGGGGACCACCGTGGAAGACGGGCAAAAGCCAGTAGGAGTGGACTCTAGGTGCGCATCCCACCTCAGTGTCGCAGGAATCAGTTGGAAGCTGGTAGGAGCAGATTCTGGGCGCACAGCCTGCCTCAGTGTTGCGGGACCTTGCAGAGGAGTCGGACAGGCGCAGGAGATGGGCCAAAGCCAGTAGGAGTGCACTCTGGGTGCATAGCCCGCCTCAGTGTCACGGGACCTCGCAGAGGAAGCGGTAGACCTACACGGGAGTTGGGCAGAAGCCAGGAGGAGCGGACTCTGGGCGCAGCCACCCTCAGTGTTGCGGGACCATGCAGAGAAAGCGGGGGACCGCAGCAGGAGATGGATGGAAACCTGTAGGAGCAGACTCTGGTCGCACAGCCCACCTCAATTCCTGGGAGACGGGTGGAAGCCGGTAGGAGTGGACTCTGGGTGCTCAGCCCGCCGCAGTGTCGCGGGACCTCACAGAGGAAGTGGGGGACTGCTGCGTTAGAAGGGCAGAAGCTGGTAGGAGAGGACTGTGGGCACGCAGCCGGCCTCTGTGTCGTGGGAGATGGGCGGAAGCTGATAGGAGCGGACTATGGGCGCTAAGCCTGCCTCAGTGTCAGGGGGCCCCGCAGAGGAAGCGGGTGACCGCTGCGGAGGACAGGCCAAAGTCGGTAGGAATGGACTCAGGGCGAGAAGCCTGCCTCAGTGTCCCAGGAGATGGGCGGAAGCCAGTAGGATCGGACTCTGGGCGCGCAACCCACCTAAGTGTCACAGGACCATGCAGAGAAAGCAGAGTACCACTGCGGGAGACATGCGGAAGCCAGCAGAAGTGGACTGTGAGCGCACAGGCCGCCTCAGTGTCGCGGGACCTGACAGAGGAAGCAGGGGACGAGCAGAAGCCTGGAACCGCTGCGAGAGATGGGCGGAAGCTGGCAGGAGTGGACTCTGGGTGCTTAGCCCACCTCAGTGTCGCGAGACCTCGCAGAGGAAGCGGGGAACCGCTGCAGGAGACGGGTCAAAGCCGGTAAGAGTGGACTGTGCGCACACAGTGCACCTCAGTGTACCAGGACCGCGCAGAGGACTCTGGGGACCGCCGTGGGAGACAGGCAAAAGCCAGTAGGAGTGGACTCTGGGTACGCATCCCGCCTCAGTGTCATGGGACCTCACAGAGGAAGCAGGGGACTGCCAGAGGACACCGGGGAAGCCGGCAGGAGTGAACTCTGGGCGCACAGCCCGCCTCAGAGTAGTGGAACCTCGCAGAGGAAGCAGGTGACCTACGCAAGAGGTGGGTGTAAGCTGGTAGGAGCAGACTTTGGGTGCTCTGTCCACCTCTGTCGTGGGGCCTCAGAGGAAGCAGGGGACCTATGCGGGAGATGGCGGAAGCTGGTAAGAGCGGACTCTGTGTGCACAGCCAGACTCAGTGTCGCAGGACCTCGCAGAGTAAGCGGGGGCCCGCCGCGGGAGATGGACTGAAGCCAGTAGAAGCCGACTCTGGGCACACAACCCGCCTGTGTCCTGAGAGGAAGGCAGCAGCCGGTTGGAGCGGACTCTGGGTGCACACTGCACCTCAGTGTCGCGGGACCTCACAGAGGAAGCGTAGGACTGCTGCAGGAGACAGGCCAAAGCTGGAAGGAGTGGACTATGGGTGCACAGCCTGTCTCAGTGTCACGGAACCTCGCAGAGGAACCAGGGTTCTGCCGTGGGAGACGTGAGGAAGCTAGTGGGAGTGGACTTGGGTACACAGCCGTCCTCCGTGTCGCGGTATATGAGCGGAAGCTGAAAGGAGTGGACTCTGGGCATGCAGCCCCCCTCAGTGTTGCGGGACCTCGGAGAGGAAGCGGGGGACCTCCGCAGGACACGGGGGAAGCTGGTAGGAGCAGACTGAGGGCAGACAGTTAGCCTCAGTGTCGCGGGACCTCGCAGAGGAAGTGGAGGACCGCCACGAGGGACAGGGCAAAGCCAGTAGGAGCGGAGTCTGGGCAAGCAGCCTGCCTCTGTGTCGCCAGAAATAGGCGGAAGCTGGTAGGAGTGGACTCTGGGCGCACAGAGTGCATCAGTGTCACAGGACCACGCAGAGAAAGCAGAGTACCACTGCGGGAGACGGGCAGAGGCCAGAAAGAGCGGGAGACATGCGGAAGCCGGCAGAAGCGGACTCTGAGCGCACAGCCCGCCTCAGTGTCGCCGGACCTCGGAGAGGAAGCAGGGGGACCGCCACGGCAGAAGGGCAGAAGCCGACTGTGGGCATGCTGACCGCCTCAGTGTCGCGGGACCTCGCAGCGGAAGCGGACGAGCGGAAGCCGGGGACTGCTGTGAGTGTTGGGCAGAAGCTGGTAAGAGTGGACTCTGGGCGCTCAGCCCGCCTCAGTGTCACGAGACCTAGCAGAGGAAGCAGAGGACTGCTGTGGGATTCGGGCAAAAGCCGTAAGAGCGGACTGTAGGCGCACAGCCCGCCTCAGTGTCGCAGGAGACTGTGCAGAAGCCAGTAGGAGTGGACTCTGGGCGCACATCCCGCCTCGGTGTCACACGACTTAGCAGAGAAAGTGGGGGACAGCCGCAGGAGACGGACAGATGCCAGTAGGAGCGGACTGTGGGCACGCAGTCCACCTCAATGTACCAGGACCACGCAGAGGAAGCGGGGGACCGCCGTGGGAGATGGGAAAAAACCACTAGGAGCGGACTCTGGATGCACATCCCGCCTCACTGTCACAGGAATCAGGCAGAAGGTGGTAGGAGCGGACTCTGGGCGCACACAGCCCGCCTCAGTGTCAAGGGACTTCGTAGAGGAAGCGGTGGACTGCCGAAGGAGACGGCAGAAGCCGGTAGGAGTAAACTCTGGGCGCACAGCCCACCTCAGAGACGCAGGACCTCGCAGAGGAAGCAGGTGACCTACGCGGGAGGTGGGTGTAAGCTGGTAGGAGCGGACTTTGGGCACTCTGCCCGCCTCTGTGTCATGGGACCTCAGAGAAAGCAGGGGACCTACATGGGGGATGGCGGAAGCTGGTAAGAGCGTACTCTGTACGCACAGCCAGACTCAGTGTCGCAGGACCTCGCAGAGTAAGCAGGGGCCCGCTGCGGGAGATGGGGGGAAGCCAGTAGAAGCCGACTCTGGGCACACGGCCCGCCTGTGTCCTGAGAGGCAGGCAGCAGCCGGTTGGAGCAGACTCTGGGTGCACAGTGCATCTCAGTGTCACGGGACCTCACAGAGGAAGTGGGGGACCGCTGCAGGTGATGGCAGGAAGCTGGTAGGAGTGGACTGTGGGTGCACAGCCTGCCTCAGTGACACCGAACTTCCAGAGGAAGCGGGGGACTGCTGCAGGAGATGGGCAGAAGCAGATAGGAGCAGGCTCTGGGCACACAGCCCACCGCAGTGTCATGAGAGGCAGGTGGGAGCTGGTAGGAGTGGACTCTGGGCGTCCAGCCCACCTCAGTGTCACGCAACCTCACAGAGGAAGCACGGGACCGCTGCAGGAGACAGGCCAAAGCTGGTAGTAGCGGATTATGGGTGCACAACCTACCTCAGTGTCACGGGACCTCGCAGAGGAACCAAGGTTCCACCGTGGGATATGTGAGGAAGCTAGCAGGAGCGGACTTGGGTGCACAGCCATTAGCGGAAGCTGAAAGGAGTGGACTCCGGGTGCGCAACCCCCCTCAGTGTTGCGGGACCTCGCAGAGGAAGCTGGGGACCTCCACAGGACACGGGGGAAGCCGGTAGGAGCGGACTGAGGGCAGACAGTCAGCCTCAGTGTCGCGGCATCTCACAGAGGAAGGGGAGGACTGCCACGGGGGATGGGCCAAAGCCGGTTGGAGCGGAGTCTGGGCACACAGCCTGCTTCTGCATCGCGGGAAATAGGCGGAAGCCGGTAGGAGTGGACTCTGGGCGCACAGCGTGCCTCAGTGTCACAGGACCACGCAGAGAAAGCGGAGTACCACTGTGGGAGACGGGCAGAGGCCACAAGGAGCGGGAGACATTCGGAAGCCGGCAGTAGTGGACTCTGAGTGCACAGCTCGCTTTAGTGTTGTGGGACTCGCAGAGGAAGCGGGGGACGAGCTGAAGCCGGGGACCGCTGCGATAGATGGACAGAAGCTGGTAGGAGTGGACTCTGGGAGCTCAGCCCGCCTCAGTGTCGCAAGACCTTGCAGAGGAAGCAGAGGACCGCTGCCGGAGACCGGCCAAAGCCGGTAGGAGTGGACTCTGGGCACACAGCCCACCTCAGTGTTGCAGGACTTAGCAGAGAAAGCGGGGGACAGCCGCAGGAGATGGGCAGAAGCAGGTAGGAGCAGACTGTGGGCACGCAGTCCACCTCAGTGTACCTGTACCGCGCAGAGGAAGCGGGGGACCACTGTTGGAGACGGGCAAAAGCCACTAGGAGCAGACTCTGGGTGTGCATCCCGCCTCAGTGTTGCAGGAATCAGGCAGAAGGTGGTAGGAGTGGACCCTGAGCGCACAGCCCACCTCAGTGTCACGGGACTTCGTAGAGGAAGCGGGGAACTGCTGGGGGAGACGGGCAGAGGCAAGAAGGAGTGGGATACAGGCGGAAGCCGGTAGGAGCAGATTCTGGGCGCACAGCCCACCTCAGTGTTGCGGGAGCTCGCAGAGTAGTCCGGGGACAGCCGCGGGAGACGGGACAAAGGCGGTAGGAGTGGACTCTGGGCGCATAGCCCATCTCAGTGTCACAGGACCTCGCAGAGGAAGCAGGGGACGTACGCGGGAGATGGGCAGAAGCTAGGAGGAGTGGACTCTGGGCACAGCCACCCTCAGTGTCGCGGGACCATGCAGAGAAATCTGGGGACCGCAGCGGGAGACAGATGGAAACCAGTAGGAGCAGACTCTGGGCTCACAGCCCGCCTCAGTTCCTGGGAGACGGGTGGAAGCCGGTAGGAGTGGACTCTAGGCGCTCAGCCTGCTGCAGTGTTGCAGGACCTCACAGAGGAAGTGGGGGACTGCTGCGTTAGAAGGGCAGAAGCTGGTAGGAGTGGACTGTGGGCACGCAGCCAGCCTCTGTGTCGCAGGTGATGGGCGGAAGCTGATAGGAGCGGACTATGGGCACTAAGCCTGCCTCAGTGTCACGGGACCCTGCAGAGCAAGCGGGTGACCATCACGTGGGATGGGCCAAAGCCGGTAGGAGGGGACTCAGGGTGAGAAGCCCACCTGAGTGTCCCAAGAGATGGGTGGAAGCCAGTAGAGCGGACTCTAGGCACGCAGCCCGCCTCAGTGCAGCAGACTCGCAGAGGAAGCTGGGGTCCGCCGCAGGTGACAGTCAAAGCCAGTAGGATCGGACTTTTGGCGCACAACCCACCTCAGTTTCATTGGACCTCACAGAGGAAGCGGGCGACCTACGCGGGAGAGAGGTATAAGCTGGCAGGAGTGGACTTTGGACGCTCTGCTCGACTCAGTGTTGTGGGACCTCGCAGAGGAAGTGTGGGACCACTGCAGGAGACGGGCAGAAGCCGGTAGGAGCAGACTGGGGGCCCACAGCCTGCCTCAGTGTCCCGGGACTTCGCAGATGAAGTGGGGGACCACCGTGGGTGATGGGAGGAAGCTGGTAGGAGCGGACTACTGGTGCACAGCCTGCCTCACTGTCACAGGACTTAGGGGAGAAAGCAGGGGACCGCCACGGGAGACGGGCAGAAGCTGATAGGAGCGGGCTCTGGTCACGCAGCCCACTTCAGTGTCATGAGAGGCAGGCGGAAGCCGGTAGGAGCAGACTCTGGGTGCACAGCCCACCTCAGTGTTGCGGGACCTCACAGAGAAAGCAGGCGACTGCCCCGGGAGACAGGCCTAAGCTGGTAGGAGCGGACTATGGGTGCACAACCTATCTCACTGCCCCGGGACCTCGCAGAGGAACCAAGGTTCCGCCGTGGGAGACGTGAGGAAGCTAGCAGGAGTGGACTGGGTGCACAGCCGTACTCAGTGTCGCGGTAGATGAGCGGAAGCTGGAAGGAGCGGACTCTGGGCGCGCAGCCCCCCACAGTGTTGCGGGACCTGGCAGAGGAAGTGGGGGACTGCCACAGGAGACGGGCCAAACCCGGTAGGAGCGGAGTCTGGGTGTGCAGCCCACCTCTGTGTCACGGGAAATCGGTGAAAGCCGGTAGGAGCGGAATCTGGGCGCAAAGCCTGCCTCAGTGTCACGGGACCTCGCAGAGAAAGCAGAGTACCACTGCGGGAGACGGGCAGAGGCCGGAAGCAGCAGGAGACATGCGGAAGTCGGCAGGAGCGGACTCTGAGTGCACAGCCTGCCTCAGTGTCACGGGACCTCACACAGGATTCAGGGGACCGCTGCAGCAGATGGGCAGAAGCCAGTAGGAGCGGACTTTGGGCGCAAAGCCCGCCTCAGTGTCACGGGACCTCGCAGAGGAAGTGGGGGACCGCTGCGGGAGATGGGCAGAAGCCGGTAGGAGCGGACTGTGGGCCCAGAGCCTGCCTCAGTTTCGCTGGACCTCGCAGACGAAACGTGGGAGCGCCGCGGGTGATGGGAGGAAGCTGGTAGGAGCAGACTATGGGTGCACAGCCTGCCTCAGTGTCACAGGACTTCGCAGAGGAAGCGTGGGACCACCGCAGGAGACGGGCAGAAGCCGGTAGGAGTGGGCTCTGGGGACGCAACCCACCTCAGTGTCATGAGAGGAAGGTGGAATTCAGTAGGAGCGGACTCTGGGCGCACAGCCCACCTCAGTGACGCAGGAGGACTGGACTCTGGGTGCACAGCTTGACTCAGTGTCGCAGGACTTAGCAGAGAAGCGGGGACAGCCGCAGGAGACGGGCAGAAGCTGGTAGGAGCCGACTGCGGGCATGCAGCCCACCTCAGTGTACCAGGACCTCGCAGAGGAAGCGGGGGAACGCTGTGGGAGACAGGCAGAAGCCGTGAGGAGCGGACTCTGGGCGCGAAGTCCCCCTCAGTGTTGCGGGACCTCGCAGAGGAAGCAGGGGATTGCCACAGGACACAGGGGAAGCCGGTAGGAGTGGACTGAGGGCACACAGCCCGCCTCTGTGTCGCGGGACCGCCACAGGGGATGGGCCAAAGCCGGTAGGAGCGGAATCTGGGCGCGCAGTCCGCCTCTGTGTCACGGGAAACAGGCGGAAGCCAGTAGGAGTGGACTCTGTGCGCACAGCCCATCTCAGTGTCACAGAACCACGCAGAGAAAGCAGAGTACCACTGCGGGAGACGGGCAGAGGCCGGAAGGAGCAGGAGACATGCGGAAACTGGCAGGAGTGGACTCTGAGCACACAGCCTGCCTCAGTGTCACAGGACATGGCATAGGACGCGGGGGACCAGCGCGGGAGACGGGCAGAAGCAGGTAGGAGCGGACTCTGGGCACGAAGCCCGCCTCAGTGTCTTGGGAGATGGGCGGAAGCTGATAGGAGCGGATTCTGGGCCCACAGCCTACCTCACTGTCACGGGATCTCACAGAGGAAGCGGGGGACCCACACGGGAGATGGGTGGAAGCTCGTAGGAGCTAACTCTGGGCACACAGCCCACCTCAGTGTCACGGGACCTCGCAGAGGAAGCAGGGGACCACTGCGGGAGATGGACAGAAGCTGGTAGAAGCCGACTCTCGGCACGCAGCCCGCCTCAGTGTCGTGAGAGGCAGGTGAAAGCCGGTAGGAGCATACTCTGGGCGCACAGCCCACCTCAGTGTCATGGGACCTCGCAGAGGAAGCAGGGGACCGCCGTGGGAGACAGGCCAAAGCTGGCAGGAGCGGATTATGGGTGCACAACCTGCCTCAGTGTCGCGGGACCTCACAGAGGAAGCAGGGTTCTGCCATGGGAGACGCGCGAGGCTAGTAGCAGAGGACTTGGGTGCACAGCTGGCCTTTGAGTCGCGGTAGATGAGCGGAAGCTGGTAGGAGTAGACTCTGGGCGTACAGCCCCCCTCAGTGTTGCAGGACTTCGCATAGGAAGCGGGGGACTGCTGCAGGACACGGGGGAAGCCGGTAGGAGCGGACTGAGGGCACACAGCCTGCCTCAGCGTCATGGGACCCCACAGAGGAAGTCGGTGATCACTGCAGGGGACGGGCCAAAGCTGGTAGGAGCGGACTCAGGGAGAGAAGCTCGCCTCAATGTCGCAGGAGACGGGCGGAAGCCAGTAGGGGCGGACTCTGAGCGCACAGCCAGCCTCAGTGTTCACGGGACCTCGCAGAGGAAGCAGGGGACTGCCGCAGGTGACGACGGGCCAAAGCTGGTAGGATTGGATTCTGGGCGCACAACCCGCCTCAGTGTCACGGGACCTCGCAGAGGAAGCAGGCGACCTATGTGGGAGATGGGTGTAAGCTGGTAGGAGTGCACTTCGGGCGCTCTGCCCGCCGCAGTGTCGCGGGACATCAGAGGAAGTGGGCGACCTATATGGGAGATGGCAAAAGCCAGTAAGAGCAGACTCTGGGCACACAGCCCACCTCTGTGTCATGGAACCTCGCAGAGGAAGTGGGGGACTGCCGCAGGGGATGGGCCAAAGCCGGTAGGTGCGGTCTCTGGGTGCACAGCCCGCCTCAGTGTCATGGGACCTTGCGGAGTAAGTGGGGGCCTGCCGCAGGAGATGGACAGAAGCTGGTAGAAGCTGACCCTGTACACACAGCCCGCCTATGTCGTGAGAGGCAGGCAGCAGCCGATTGGAGCGTACTCTGGGCGCACAGTGCACGTCAGTGTCGCGGGACCTCGTGAGGGACTGCCGCGGGAGACCGGCCTAAGCTGGTAGGAGCAGACTATGGGTGCACAACCTGCCTCAGTGTCGTGGGACCTTGCAGATGAAGCGGGGTTTGCCATGGAAAATGCGGGGAAGCCAGGTAGGAGCGAACTCTGGGTGCACAGTCCACCTCAGTGTTGTGGGACCTCACAGAGGATGCGGGGGACCACTGCGAGGGACGGGCCAAAGCCGGTAGGAGTGGATTCTGGGCGCACAGCCTGCCTGTGTCGCGGGAAACATGCGGAAGCCAGTAGGAGCGGAATCTGGGCGCACAGCCCGCCTCAGTGTCACAGGACATCGTAGGGAAAACAGAGTACCACTGCGGGAGACGGGCAGAGGCCGGAAGGAGCAGGAGACAGCCGGAAGCCAGTAGGAGCGGACTCTGAGCGCACAGCCCGCGTCAGTGTCACGGGACCTCGCAGAGGAAGCGGGGCACAAGCAGAAGCCAGGGACCGACTCCTGCGAGAGATGGGCGGAAGCTGGTAGGAGTGGACTCGGATTACACGTCCCGCCTCAGTGTCGCGAGACCTCACAGAGGAAGCAGGAGACCGCTGCGGAAGAGGGGAAAAAGCCGGTAGGGGCGGACTCTGGGCGCACAGCCTGCCTCAGCGTCACAGGAGACCGTGCGGAAGCTGGTAGGAGTGGACTCTGGGTGCACAGCCCGCATCAGTGTCACAGGACTTAGCAGAGAAAGCGGGGACATCCACAGGAGACGGGCAGAAGCTAGTAGGAGCGGACTGTGGGCATGCAGTCCACCTCAGTGTACCAGGACCGCGCAGAGGAAGTGGGGACTGCCGTGGAAGACGGGCAAAAGCCAGTAGGAGCGGACAATGGGTGCGCATCCCGCCTCAGTGTCGCAGGAATCAGTTGGAAGCTGGTAGGAGCAGATACTGGGCGCACAGCCCGCCTCAGTGTCGCGGGACCTTGCAGAGGAGTCAGGGGACAGCCGCGGGAGATGTGCCAAAGCCAGTAGGAGTGGAATCTGGGTGCATAGCCTGCCTCAGTGTCACGGGACCTCACAGAGGAAGCGGGGGACCGCCGCGTTAGAAGGGCAGAAGCTGGTAGGAGAGGACTGTGGGCACGCAGCCAGCCTCTGTGTCGTGGGAGATGGGCGGAAGCTGATAGGAGTGGACTATGGGTGCTAAGCCTGACTCAGTGTCACGGGACCCCGCAAGGAAGCAGGTGACTGCTGCAGAGACAGGCCAAACTCGGTAGGAGCGGACTCAGGGTGAGAAGCCCGCCTCAGTGTCCCAGGAGACGGGCGGAAGCCAGTAGGAGTGGACTATGGGTGCAGAGCCCGCCTCACTGTTGCGGGACCTTGCAGAGGAAGCTGGGGACCACTGCAGGTGATGTGCCAAAGCCAGTAGGATTGGATTCTGGGCGCGCAACCCACCTCAATGTCACAGGACCATGCAGAGAAAGCAGAGTGCCACTGCGGGAGACAGGCAGAGGCCGGAAGGAGCGGGAGACATGCAGAAGCCGGCAGAAGCGGACTCTGAGCACACAGCCCACCTCAGTGTCGCGGGACCTCGCAGAGGAAGCGGGGGACGAGCGGAAGCCAGGTACTGCTGTGAGTGTTGGGCAGAAGCTGGTAAGAGTGGACTCTGGGTGCTCAGCACGCCTCAGTGTCGTGAGACCTCGCAGAGGAAGCAGAGGACTGCTGCGGGAGTCGGGCCAAAGCTGGAAGGAGTGGACTCTGGGCACACAGCTCGACTCAGTGTCGCAGGACTTAGCAGAGAAAGTGGGGGACAGCCGCAGGAGACGGGCAGATGCCGGTAGGAGCGGACTGTAGGCTCGCAGTCCACCTCAGTGTACCAGGACCACGCACAGGAAGCGCGGGACCGCCGTGGGAGACGGGCAAAAGCCACTAGGAGCGGACTCTCGGTGCGCATCCCACCTCAGTGTCACGGGACCTCGCAGAGGAAGCAGGGGACTGCCTCAGGAGATGGGCAGAAGCCGGTTGGAGCGGACTCTGGGCGCACAGCCCACCTGAGTGTTGCGGCACCTCGCAGAGCAAGCGGGGGACTGCCTCAGGACACGGGGGAAGCCGGTAGGAGTGAACTCCAGGCGCACAGCCTGCCTCAGAGTCGTGGGACCTCGCAGAGGAAGCAGGTGACCTACGTGAGAGATGGGTGTAAGCTGGTAGGAGCGGACTTTGGGCGCTCTGCCCGCCTCTGTCGCGGGACCTCAGAGGAAGCAGGGGACCTACACGGGAGATGGCGGAAGCTGGTAAGAGCGGACTCTGGGTGCACAGCCAGACTCAGTGTCGCAGGACCTCACAGAGTAAGCGGGGACCCGCCGCGGGAGACGACGGAAACTGGTAGAAGCCAACTCTGGGCACACGGCCCGCCTGTGTCCTGTGATGCAGGCAGAAGCCGGTAAGAGCGGACTCTAGGCACACAGCCCACCTCAGTGTCTCGGGATCTCACAGAGGAAGCGCAGGACTGCTGCAGGAGACAGGCCAAAGCTGGAAGGAGCGGACTAAGGGTGCACAGCCTGTCTCAGTGTCACGGAACCTCGCAGAGGAACCAGGGTTCCGCCGTGGGAGACGTGAGGAAGCTAGTAGGAGTGACTTGGTTACACAGCTGTCCTCCATGCTGCGGTATATGAGCAGAAGCTGAAAGGAGTGAACTCTGGGCACGCAGCCCCCCTCAGTGTTGCGGGACCTCGCAGAGGAAGCTGGGGACCTCCACAGGACACGGGGGAAGCCGGTAGGAGCGGACTGAGGGCAGACAGCCTCAGTGTCGCGGCACCTCACAGAGGAAGTGGAGGACTGCCACGGGGGATGGGCCAAAGCCGGTTGGAGCAGAGTCTGGGCACACAGCCTGCTTCTGTATCGTAGGAAATAGGCGGAAGCCGGTAGGAGTGGACTCTGGGCGCACAGCGTGCCTCAGTGTCACAGGACCACGCAGAGAAAGCAGAGTACCACTGTGGGAGACGGGCAGAGGCCACAAGGAGCGGGAGACATGTGGAAGTCGGCAGTAGTGGACTCTGAGTGCACAGCCTGCTTCAGTGTCGCGGGACTCACAGAGGAAGCGGGGGATGAGTGGAAGCTGGGGACCGCTGTGAGAGATGGGCAGAAGCTGGTAGGAGTGGACTCTGGGAGCTCAGCCCGCCTCAGTGTCGCAAGACCTTGCAGAGGAAGCAGAGGACTGCTGTGGGATACCGGCCAAAGCTGGTAGGAGTCGACTCTGGGCGCACTGCCTGCCTCAGTGTCGCAGGACTTAGCAGAGAAAGCTGGGGACAGCCGCAGGAGACGGGCAGAAGCCTGTAGGAGCGGACTGGGGGCCCACAGCCTGCCTCAGTGTCACAGGACTTCGCTGAGGAAGTGGGGGACCGCCATAGGAGACAGGCAGAAGCCGATAGGAGCGGGCTCTGGTCACGTAGCCCACCTCAGTGTCATGAGAGGCAAGCGGAAGCCGGTAGGAGCGGACTCTGGGCGCACAGCCCGTCTCAGTGTCACAGGACCTCGCAGAGAAAGCAGAGTACCACTGCGGGATACAGGCAGAGGCCAGAAGGAGCGGGAGACATGCAGATACCGGCAGGAGCGGACTGTGAGCGCACAGCCCGCCTCAGTGTCACGGGACCTTGCATAGGACGAGGGGGACCACCGTGGTAGACGGGCAGAAGCTGGTAGGATCGGACTCTGGGCACACACCCTATGTCGTGAGAGGTAGGCGGCAGCCGGTTGGAGCGTACTCTGAGCGCACAGCACACATCAGTGTCGCTGGACCTCGTGGGGGACTGCCGCGGGAGACCGGCCTAAGCTGGTAGGAGCAGACTATGGGTGCACAACCTGCATCAGTGTCCTGGGACCTTGCAGAGGAAGTGGGGGTCCGCCATGGGAAACACGCGGAAGCTGGTAGAAGCCGACTCTGGGCACACAGCCTGCCTCAGTGTCGTGAGAGGCTGGCAGAAGCCGGTAGGAGCGGACTCTGGGTGCACAGTCCACCTCAGTGTTAAGGGACCTCGCAGAGGATGCGGGGGACCTCCACGAGGGATGGGCCAAAGCCGGTAGGAGCAGAGTCTGGGCGCACAGCCCGCCTGTGTCGTGGGAAACATGTGGAAGCCGGTAGGAGCAGAATCTGGGTGCACAGCCCGCCTCAGTGTCACAGGACCTGGCAGGGAAAACAGAGTATCACTGCGGGAGACAGCCGGAAGCCGGTAGGAGCGGACTCTGGGTGCACAGCCTGCCTCAGTGTTTCGGGACCTCATAGAGGAAGTGGGGGAACACTGCGGGAGACGGGCAGAAGCCAGTAGGAGCGGACTCTGGGCGCGCCGCCCGCCTCAGTGTTGTAGGAGACTGGTAGAAGCCGGCAGGATCGGACTCTGGGTGCACAGCCCGCCTCGGTGTCATGGGACCTCACAGAGGAAGCTGGGGACCGCCACAGGAGATGGGTTGAAGCTGGTAGGAGTGGACTCTGGGTGCAAAGCCCACCTCAGTGTCGCAGGAGATGGGTCAAAGCCCATAGGAGCAGACTCTGGGTGCGCAGCTCTCCTCAGTGTCGCAGGAGATGGGCTGAAGCCCGCAGGAGTGGACTCTAGGCACACAGCCCACCTCAGTGTCACGGGACCTCGCAGAGGAAGCGGGGGACTGCCGCAGGAGATGGGCAGAAGCCAGTATTAGCGGACTCTGGGTGCACAGCCCGCCTCAGTGTCGCAGGAGACAGGCTGAATCCATCAGGAGCTGACTCTGGTGTGCAGCCTGCCTCAGTGTCGTGGGATTATGCACCGGATGCGGGGGACCGCTGTGGGAGATGGGCCAAAGCTGGTAGGAGCGGACTCTCGGCGTGCAGCCCATCTTAGTGTCGTGGGACCTCTCAGAGGAAGCCGGGGTCTGCCGCAGGAGATGGGAGGAAGTCGGTAGGAGCGGCCTCTGGGCACTCTGCCCGCCTCAGTGTTGCCAGACCTCGAAGAGGAAGCAGGACCCAGTGAATCCCAGGCGGAGCTGCATAGGAGCTGTCTGAGTGGATGTGCGACACTCCCTTGCACCTTGAAACCTTACAGTGGTCCCAGGTCCTGGCTGGCACCCTGTAGGGCCGAATGAGAGTAGACAAGTGAGACTGGAGTGCATATCCTCAACGCCCCTCGCCTCGGTGGGCAGCAAGGTAGTTGTGTTCTCCTAGCACTACTCGGAGCTGTACTGGGGAGAACCACATTGGGGAATCCAGGGACAGACAACCAGAGACAACCTAAGACAACAGAAACATGAGGAAATGTGGAAATAAATCTCCTTCAGAAAGTCTTATACACCAGAAGAGCATTCCAGGAATTCTGAAAGTGCAGAAACTTAATATGAAAATGGACCAATGATGGAAACTTCTGGGCCCAGAAATACATTGAATTGAAGCAGGAATTAAAGCAAGAATTATAGCAGGAATTAAAGCAAGAATTATAGCATGAATTACAGCAGGAATTAAAGCAAGAAATGATGCAGGAAATGATAATGAAAGATCAAGAGTGATGCCAAGACCTAGGTAAGCTAAAAACAAGCCATGAGAAGCAAATAGAGGAGATCAAGGAAGAAATGAACCAAAGGATAATGAAGAACATACAAGAAATAAGAATACAACAAAGACATAAATAAATACAGATATAGAGGAAGTAAAAAAATACAGGTCACAATAAGCAACGATATCGAACAACTTCAAAATAGATTATCAGACCTAGAAGACAAAATGACAAAGCAGGAACAGAAAGAGTATAAAGAATACAAAGTAAAAAAAAAGAAGAAAGTGAATCATTACAATGACTCATAGATGATTCAAAGAGAAACAACCTGAGAATTATGGGAATCCAAGAGAAGACTCAGGACCAAACAAAAGGATTAAAAGTCATATTCAAGGAAATTATGGAAGAAAACTTCCCAAATCTAAGAAGATAAATGAATATTGAATTACTGAAGGCATTTAGAACACCAAATAATACTGATCAGAGAAGAACCTCATCCCGACACATCATAATTATAGTACTAGAAACCCAACACAAAGACAGAATACTGAAAGCAGTAAGAGAAAAGCAGAAGGTGACCTACAATGGTAAGCCCATCAGGATAACTTCAGACTTCTCAACCCAGACTCTAAAAGGCAGGAGATCATGGAGCAATGTCAGTCAAACACTAAAAGAACACAAATTTCAACCAAGACTACTATATCCAGCAAAACTAACTTTTCAACTCGAGTGAGAAATTAAAATCCTCCATGATATAGAAAGTTTAAAGAAACTTGCAGCCACTAAGCCTTCACTGCAGAGAATTCTCAAAGGAAACTTGGATAGCGAAAGAGAGGACCATGACATAAGAGACACCAGAGGGGGAAAAATAGAGACAAAAGCTAGAGGAGAATGAGCTGAGAGAAAAGGAAAGCTAGTAAACAACATGGAAAAACTACAATGGCAGGACACACCAAACATACCTCGGTAATTACCCTAAATGTGAATGGCCTCAACTCACCTATCAAAAGACACAGACTAGCTGACTGGATCAAAAAACAGAAACCCACAATTTGCTGCCTACAAGAGACACACTTCATCCAAAAAGAAACTCATAGTCTGAAAATAAAAGGTTGGAATTCAATATTTCATGCAACAGGTCCCATAAAACAAGCAGAAGTAGCTATACTAATCTCAGACTCATCAGATTTCAAAAGAAAACAGGTGACGGAAGACAAAGAGGGACACTACATAATGGTTAAAGGAACACTAGAACAGGAAGAAATCACAATTATTAATTTATATGCACCCAATTCTAGAGCACCCAATTATGTAAACCAAAAATTAGAGCTGAAAGGACACATAGGCCCCAACACAATTATAGTAGGGGACTTTAATACTCCACTATCACAAACAGATCAACCAGACAAAAAATCCACAAAGATATACAACTGCTGAAAGATACTATAGAAAACTTGGACATAACAGACATTTACAGAATCTTCCACCCAACATCAACAGACTACACATTCTTCTCATCAGCTCATGGAACCTTTTCTAAAATAGACCACATCCTAGGAAATAAATCATGCTTAAGCAAGTATAAAGGGATAGGAATAGTCCCCTGCATACTCTCAGACCATAGTGGTATAAGACTGGAACTTAACAGCACCAGAAACAGAAGAAAATACACAAGCACATGGAGACTTAACAAATTACTACTGACCAAACAATGGATCACGGAAGAAATCAGAGGAGAAATCAAAAACTTCATAGAGTTAAATGACGATGAAGTACATCATATCAAAATCTGTGGGACACAATGAAAGCAGTCCTTAGAGGAAAACTCACTGCTATAAATGCACACATTAAAAGAACAGAATAGTCACAAATAAATTCACTAATGATGCACCTTAAGGACCTAGAGAAAGAAGAACAACTCAACCAAAAAGGCAGTAGAAGAAATTATAAAGATCAGATCTGAAATAAATGAGATCGAAATTAAAAAGACAATAAAAAAGATTAATGAGTCAAAGAGCTGGTTCTTTGAAAAAATTAGTAAAATTGACAAACCTCTTGCCAACCTCATCAAGAAAAAGAAAGGCACAGATTAGCACACTTAGAAATGAAAAGGGTGAAGTTACAACAGACTATGCAGAAATCCAGAATATTATAAGAAATTACTTTGAACACCTATATTCTAATAAACTTGAGAACTGGGAAGAAATGGACGAGTTTCTAGATACATATAAAATACCAAAATTAAGTGAAGAAGATATAAAAACCTTGAGCAACCCCATCACACACACAGAAATAGAAGCAGTAATAAAAGCTCTACCTACAAACAAAAGTCCAGGCCCGGATGGATTCACAGCAGAATTTTTTCAGAACTTCAGTGAAGAATTTACTCCAATCCTCCTCAAACTATTTCATAAAAGAGAAAGGGAAGGGGTGCTACCAAACTCATTTCTTCAGGCAAGCATCACACTAGTCCTAAAACCAGACAAAGACTAGGAAGGAAAATTATAGACCAATATCCTTAATGAATATAGATGCAAAAATCCCCAATAAGACTCTGGCAAACAGAATCTGACAAGTAATCAGAAAGATCATACACTATGATCAAGTGGGCTTCATTCCTGAGATGCAAGGCTGGTTCAACATACGTAAATCGATCAACGTAATACACCATATCAACAAAAGCAAAAACAAAAACCACATAATCATCTCTACTGATGCAGAAAAAGTCTTTGACAAAATCCAACACCCTTTCATGATAAAAACACTGAGAAAAATAGGTATAGAAGGGCCCTACTTAAAACTCATAGAAGCCATATATGCTAAGCCTACTGCAAATATCACAGTAAATGGAGAAAAGTTGAAATCGTTCCCTCTCAAATCAGGAACAAGACAAGGCTGCCCACTATCACCACTCTTATTCAACATAGTCCTTGAAACACTGGCCATGGCAATCAGACAAGAAAATGAAATAAAGGGAATCTGCATTGGAAAGGAGGAGGTCAAATTCTCCTTATTTGCAGATGATATGATTATCTACATGGAAGACCCTAAAAACTCCACTATGAAACTCCTAGAAATTATAAAAAAAATTCAGCCAAGTCACAGGCTACAAAATTAACACTAAAAAATCAATAGCTTTTCTCTACACTAACAATGAACTTACTGAGCAAGAACTCAGAAAAATAATTCCATTCTCAATAGCTCAGCAAAAAATTAAATACCTAGGAGTATACCTAACCAAGGACGTAAAGGACCTATATAAAGAAAACTACACTACATTGAAGAAAGAAGTTATAGGAGACATTAGAAAATGGAACGCATTACCTGCTCTTGGATAGGCAAAATAAATATAGTCAAAATGGCTATACTACCAAAACTGATATATAGATTCAATGCAATTCCTATCAAAAAACCTACAGTTTTCTTCAAAGAACTTGAAACAATAATTCTTAAATTCATATGGAACCAAAAGAGGCCACGGATAGCCAAAGCAATCCTAAGCAACAAGACCAAAACAGTAGGCATTACAGTTCCAGACATCAGGCTATATTACAAAGCCATAGTTGTAAAAACGATTTGGTACTGGCACAAAAATAGATAAGACTAGTGGAACAGAATAGAAGATGCAGAGACAAACCCAAATACCCTCAATTACTTAATCTTCGACAAAGGGGTCAAATGCATACAATGGAAAAAGGACAGCCTGTTCAACAAATGGTGCTGGGAAAACTGGACATCCACATGCAGAAGAATGAATCTAGTCACACACCTAAATGCACCAAAATTAAATGAAAATGGATCAAAGACTTAAACATTAATAATGTAACACTAAACCTTCTGGAAGACAAAGTAGGCAAATTTCTAAAAGACATAGGGGTAGACAAAGATTTTCTTGACAAGACACCAAGAGCAAAAGAAATTATCCCCATTTGTTAACAAATGGGATCTTGTCAAACTAAAAAGTTTCTGCACAGAGAAGGAAACTATCAACATTGTAAAAAGAGATCCAACAGACTGGGAAAAAATATTCATCATCAACATCTCAGATAGGAAGCTCATAACTAGAATATACAGAGAGCTGAAGAAAAGTAAGCCTACCAAAATAAAGGATCCTATTGAAAAGTGGGCAAATGAAATGAAGAGACAGTTCACTCACGAAGAAATGCAAAAAGCCAATAGATACATGAAAAGATGTTCAACATCTCTAGCCATAAGAGAAATGCAATTCAAAACAACACTAAGATACCATCTCATCCCAGAGAGAATGGCCTACATCAACAATTCAAATAGCAATCAGTGTTGGCATGGTTACGGGGAGAAAGGAACCCTCTTGCACTGCTAGTGGGAATGTAAATTTGTCCAACCCCTCTGGAAAGCAGTATGGAGAACTCTCAAAAGACTAGAAATAAATATCCCCTTCGATCCAGTAACACCCCTTCTGGGAATATATCCAAAAGAGGCCAAAACAACACATAGCAGAGATATATGTATACCCATGTTTATAACAGCACAACTAACAATAGCTAAAATATGGAAGTCACCAAAATACCCATCAACAGACCAGTGGATACGCAAACTGTGGTATTTATACACAATGGAATACTATGCATCAATAAAGTCCAATAGCGTGGAGGCTTTTGTAGGCAAATGGAAGAAACTTGAGAATATCATGCTTAGTGAAGTAAGTCAGAAGCAGAAGGTGAAACATCGAATGGTCTCTCTGATATGAGAGTCCCAGATCACAACTCCTTTGGAACTTAAGACGAAAGATGAAAGAGGGGGGTAGGGCGGGGGAGGAGGGAGGGAGGGGTGGGCAGGGGAGAGACAAAAGGAGAGTGGGAAAGCCCTTGTCACCTTGACAAGATATGAATGTGCACAAATTGCTCAACTTCATTGTAAACCTTGATTTTTGCATGTATACATATCAATAAAATGTGTTGGGAGAAAGAAAAGCAATTGGCACTTCCCAGGCTGTGTGGGAGAGGGAGGAATGCACTCTCCACATGGCACAGGAGGAGAAAAGTGCCTTCCTTCCTTCCTTCAGTCACTCAGCTGTGTCCTTCTGCTATATATGCATGTGACTCTGGAGACAGCTGGCTCACTAGCAGATCAACGGCAAGCCGTGGTAGAAGAAAAGTGAAATGAACGCTGGCCGCCCCCAAGGAGGAGGGAAATAGGATCTGACTCACACCAGAGCCTATAATTAGTGCCAGTAACAACACTGCACTTGTTTGTACAGCATTCATTCAGCAAAAACTTTTGAGCTTGTCCCTGGCACTGTTGTAGGCACATTAAGAATTCTAAATGATGAGCAGACTAGAGAAATTGCCATTGGATCCCAAACTTCTGCTTCTTGTTGGTAGGTGCATTTATTAACCAGAATCCTTCCTACTAGAAAAAATATTGATATAATGACGGTAATACTAGTAAACACCCACTCTTGCACATGCCACTTTGCAAGTGTCATCTGGAGGGAAGGCACAGGGAAGAAGAGGCCCTGCCGCCTCCCAGCCACCTTCTTTCAATGCCCATTCTTCAGCGATTACTGGGGCCATTGTTTCCCAAGACATAAAAGGAGTTTCTTTCATAGCATATTTTGAGTGGATTGCTTCCAGCTGGAAAAAAAAATACTGTGATTTTAGTAAAGTATTCATCTGAGTTGAAGCCAGAGAATTGTCTTGCAGCAGATGAGTTCCTGTTTCATGCAAGTGTTATTCAGAGAAAAATGCAATGCTCCAAGGACGAGGGTCTAGAGTGCAGCTAAAGCTGATTAAGATTGGGAACCACCTCCTCTCTGGGTGGGAAGCAGAGGGCGCTGAGAGGAGGGTTGATGTGATGATGGATGTGGAGCAGTCTGGTTCCTACAGGACTGAGGCCAAAAAAAAAAAAAAAAAAAGAACTCTAGAAGACAGGGTCAGGGCTGGAGGAATGGCACAGCAAGCACAGGCCCTGGGTTTGATTCCCTAGCACCACATAAAGCTGGGTGTGATGGCACACACCTGTAATCCTAGCACTCAGGAGGCTCAGGCAGGAGGATTGTCGAGTATAAGGCCAGCCTGGGCTCCATAGTGAGTTCAGGACCAGCCTAGGCTACCCTGTCCAAGAAAGAAAAAGAAAGAAGGAAGGAAAGAAAGAAAGAAAGACAGACAGACAGGGTTGGAGTTCAGGGAAAGAGAAAATATATCCAAAGCTTGGGCTAATGCTCTCCCACCTTCTCTGTGGATAAAACCCAAGAGACACTGGATGAACTTATAGTAGAGGTGGTTGTAAGGATGAAGACTAACCCAAAGCTGAGGGGTTGGACTTTGGTTCTGATGACCGACAGAGATGAAAAGAGCTCATTTTGAGCTTATGGGTGTCCTATTTTTCTCTCTAAGTGTGTCTGTTGTCTTTTGCCACAGTAATGCTGCCTAACACACAACCACAAACCCTCAACAGTGTCTAGAAACACTTCTTTACGTGTCCAGAGCTGTCAGCTTGGAAACCCTGGTGGCCTTAGTTGGGTTTCACTAAGTGGTTCTGGTATTAGCCGGACGTGCGCCCATGCGTAGGGGCTGCTAATTTAGGGTGGTCTTGCCTGGGATGATAAGTTGACTTGGGTCTACTCCATGGGTCTTCCAGCCTTCTCCTGAGACTGGCCGGCCCGCCTGAGTATGCCCTCCTTGTGATAATGAGGGAGAAAAGACACTCTAATGTGAAAGTATAAGCCTTATACAGTCTGGGTTAGGAACTGCCCCTGGCACTTCAGCGACATCATCCTATTAGGCAAAGCCTAGAGATTCAAGAGATGAAGAAAATAGACTCCACCTCCATTGTGACAAGGGGACTCTGCCACAGTGAGAGTTCCTACTGAGCCACCTAGCAAGGGGCATGGGTACAGAGAAGGTAGAAAGCCTGGGCCATTGACGAGAGCACTCCACAGGGCAAGTTATGTGGCTGAAAGAAGAGGAGCATAGTAATAGGAATGAGATTCCACTCCAAGCTTTTCCCAGGAGCCCTTGGGGATGGGAGAGACATTTGAAGTTCTCAACGAGGGGCCTAGCCAGCCCCAGTGGGAGCAGCATTTGCCCATCCCTCCAGCCTTGTCCACTGCACCACCATCTTCCCTCATCCATCCATCTTCCTACCTGATGTATGACACTTAGCAGAAGGATCAAACAGCCAAAGAAGGGATAAGTGGGTTTGGGCAGCCACTGTGGTGAGCAGCAGATTGGAGAAGGCTGGCTGGGTGAGGGAGTAGCCAGGGAACGCGGATTGTAGTGCAGTCCTTGATCAGCCCAGGAGGAAGGATATCATGAGGCATAGTTTCCTGCAAAGCTCTATCACACAAATAGGATTTAAGGAAATACCCCAGAACTTCCCACAGCTTGTGAGCACCAGCAACAGGGGGTGGAGTGAGGGAAGGTAACGTTTTTGTTTTTCCTATTAAAATGGACTTGAATAACTTTGTACATTTCCTCTAGACCTACCCACAGGAGCTCCCTTATGGAGGTCTGGGGATTCTTCTCTGTCCCCAAACTTCCCCAGAAGCTTGTCAGGCCTGTCTGCCACCTCTCTGACCGGTGGCCTCACTCTCCCACCCTCTTATTTGCCTTTCATTTCCTGACCCAGGCTGCTCCAAGTTCCAGGCCTCTGCTCCAACACAAACAGGCCCTCTGGTTTCCAGACACCCACTACCTAGGTTCCGCAGTAACTGGCGCTTTCCTTCTGACCCCCCTCCACCACTTTACCCCACCTCCCACCTACTCTCTTCTCCTGTGTCAGGGAGCTGCCTCCTCCCTGAGTGGGAGGAAGGATCTCGGAAATGTGCCCAGAGCTGGCAGGCTGATTGCTTTCCACTTGGAGGAAATGCTGCATTTTTCACCTTTAGCCCAGAAAAATATGGTTGTCAGAAAGCTTGTTTTAGCACTGTGAATTCCCAATGGAAGAAGAATAGGGAGGAGAAGGGCCCTGCCCCAGAAGACTGCCTCTCCCGGGAGGGAGTTGCCCAGGGACAGCCAGCAAAGGCACAGTTAGCTGCCTGAAAACAGGCAGAAATTCCAAGTACAAAGACATGGGGAAGGTGCGTGGTTGAAATGCATAAAAACTGGGAATACACACAGCACACAACAGAACAAGGGAAAACTGGCAGCTCTGCCTTAGCCATCAGGAGGCCCCAAGTACCAAGCCCAGGGGCATAAAGGAGTTTTGGTGAAGGCGGCAGGCCACACTTGGGCCATCAAAATGACTAATCCAGTTCAAATGCCTAAACTGGCTTCTCAAATCGGCCCTGGGCTCAAATAAAAAATGTTTACATATTGGATCTAAGTAAGAGTTCCTGTCTTGTGATGACCACAGTGAAAGGGCAGGGTCCATCTGACGTGGGGAAGCAGAAGCTGTCCAGGAAGACTGGGGGACTGACTTGCCCACGGGCTCCCCATGAGGACCCATGATACACGGCAGTAAGAAACTTTCCTAGTCCTTACCCCAACTTCCAGCCAGGTGTAGCCCGCTCAAGGCTACCAGGATTATTAAGCAATGCTCTGGAGCTCTCTCAAGTTAGCCGTCGTGGGGAGCACAGTCATGTGGCCTGGGGACTCTGGGCAAAGGCCAATTCCCAGGACCTGCCTGCTGGTCTCTCATAGCTCTGCTGAAAGGGATCTCTTCCAAAGCGTGTTCATTGCAACGACCCTGGGCTGAGCAGATACAAAAGCACAAACCAGAGCTGTTCCATCAGAGCTAGTCAGGCCCTCTAGAGGCAGTTCGGCCTGCATTGAATTTGTTTCCCTTCTCTCCTTTGCTTTTATCTCCACAAATAACCTTCACAACTCAGGGGAGTTGTTCCAAACTATTTCTGGCCAGAAGTGTGCTCCCTTGGGTCCCTGCCTAACCCTGGCCAAACCACAAGCTGCAAGAGAAGGGCAGACAGCAGGAAGAGCCTCCCCTGCTTCTCCCTGCCACTCACTCCATTCCCTGCCTACCTTGGCAGAAACATCTCTGTCCTAGAAAGAGCGTGGCTCCCAGGAGCACTTGCCCTTTCCTGGAAAGACATGAAAAGAATACTGTGTCTTAGCATTTGGGAGAAAGTCTCTACTTTTCCATCTATCTATTCAGTCTCTCTGCTTCGTTTTAAATCCAAATAAAAGAGCTGGAGGGTGTAGCTCCGTGGTTATAGCACTTGTTTAGCATGTGCAAGGCCCTGGGTTCCATTCCCCAGCACCACATAAAAATTAGTTGGGTGTAGTGGCACATGCATGTAATCCCAGCACTTGGGAGGCTGAAGTAGGAACATTTCCTTGAGCTCAGGGCCAGCCTGGGGGTGACATAGTGAGTTTAGGACCCACCTAGACAACAGAGATAGACCCTAAAAAAGAAAAAAAAAAGAAATAAAGAAAGACCCAAATCGTACATAAAAGCATAGAACATTCCCAGCTCACAGCATGGTTTCCCCTGATGTTCCAGCTGCCCACCTCCAGGTGGGGGCCCAACATGGGCCTGGGGCCTCTGTGATCAGCCTAGTTTAAGGCAGGAATGCTCTGACTTGGCTAGGAGAGGGCTTGGGTTGAGATGTCTCAGAGAAGGAAGGCCAAGGAACCTTAAGACTGTTCACACTCAGTATCAAAGGTAAGAGGCAGTAGGCCAGGGATTAGCTGAGGGAAGCTCGATTAGAAAGTTGGCTGAAGAAAAGCAGAGCGGGCAAATGGAAGAAGCTTGAGAACATCATGCTTAGTGAAGTGAGTCAGAAGCAGAAGGTGAAACACCGAATGGTCTCTCTGATATGAGAGTCCCAGATCACAACTCTTATGGAACTTAAAATGAAAAACAAAGTGAAACGGGGGGAGGGGTAGGGGAGAAGGGAGGAAGGGTAGCGGGAGGGACAAAAGGAGAGTGGGAAAGCCCTTGTCACTTTGACAAGATGTGTATGTGCACAAAATCCTTAACTTCATTGTAAACCTTAAATTTTGCACTTATACATATCAATAAAATGGGGGGGGGGGCAGAGAGAGGAGCACACACTGCACTGTCAGGTGGAGAAAGCCCTGGGAGAGGCATGTCACAGGAACCCTGTGTGGAAACCTCAGCCGTGAAGCAAACATGCCATGTTCTGTCTAAACTTGAGGGTAAAAGGGCCGCTACAGGAGGGAGGATGGACTGGGGACACTATCACACAGAGCAGGAGATCACAGAAAATGTGCTCACTGGTTGTCCAGGCCTCGCTCATGCAGCCTCAGAAATGAAAGAAGCCTAAGTATCTGTCTCCCTCAGATGGGGCTGGGGAGGTAAAGCCATTGGCCAGGCCAGGAGGCCTTACTCACTGTGACCTGAATGCATCGGGCCCACAAGTCTGGCGGCGTCCCGGGGACTTTGTTCGGAGGCTCCTGGGTTCCTGGGAAAGTACAATGAGCTGCTGAGTTATCAGGAGCATTTCCGGGGGCCTTCCCCAACAGGCACTTGTTAATACAACCTCATTTTACCAACTTTTACTGAGGGGTTTGCAAGCCAACTCCTGAGCAGGAAGCCAGGGGGAATACAGAACACAGAGAAGGCCCGGTCCGTGAGTCACAGCATCAGGCCCATGGTCTCACCTGAGGCTTGGCACCTACTTAAAGCTCACTATCTGCTCGCTCCTTCTATACTAGACTGAGACTTTTAGAGGAGGACTAAGATCCTTCTGTAAGAGCTGCCTGTCTTGGCTAGTCATCAAGGATGCTTTCCCTTTTTGTTAACTCTGAGACAACTGATTAGGAACCTAATCACAAGAATATGTCATCACATGCACTGTTTGGTATAAGGAGCTATCATACAAGGGAACAAGTCTTGGGGACTTTCTTAGAATCATGCCACCACACCCATGTCAACTCAGGCCTCAGGTCTCTCCTCTGTCCAGGGAATATTTCACCAGGCACTAGATGCATTCTTAAAGTGCACTTCAGGCCACACTGCTATCCCAGCTAATGAAAATGTCCCAGTCTGCCACTTCCCCAGACAATGAGTAAGAGACTCAGAGGGTAAGGGGAGTTCTACACCAAGACTATGAAACTATTTTTAAATTCCTATTTATAGTCTTGAAAGTCTTGTTTTCCTGAGTCCAAGGACCCTTTTCCAGTGACTAAGAGTCCAGGATAAAGTAGAGTGGCTGGTGTGGCTGCCCTGGAGACTGACGACAGAGTCAGGAAACTCCTCCGTGGCCAGTCAGCACCAGCTCGGTTGGTCACTCCTCGTCTTAGAGGAAACAGTGTATAAGCAGAACTCTGCATTAGGGCCAAGGCCTCATGAGTCAGTTTACTATAAAAGACCACATTTTATGGCACTGAAGGGTTGCTTTGAAATTAAATGTGCCAGTGGCTCCTACTATGAGATTCAAGTGTTGTTCGTCTGTTCTGGCCAAATTCTTGCCAAACAGTCTTCCACAGCTTTCAAAGTCACTCACTACTTAGTAAAAATTATGAGCAATATTATAAAGAGTCCAGTCCAGAATATAATTTCAACTGTCCACTGGAATTTTATATATCTACCATATGCCATAAAAATCTTTCATTGATAAAAAAAATATTTTCAAAATATATTGAAGAGTTAAGTTCCAAAATAGACTATACACTGTTTTATACATGCATACATACAAGCCTCTGTGTGTGAATATCAACATATATTCACATTGGAAAATTTCTGAAAGGATACAAAGTAAAATATTAAAAAGAGCTACTGCTGTCTAAGGACATTGTGTTAATTTTCGTCTTTTTTTTTTCTTTTTTCTTTTGGAGAATTGTTTTGTACACGCAGAATATCACCCTTTCTTTGGGGGAACTGATCTTTCTCCAACCTTTATGAAAACACCTTTTAAGTAGGATTATGATTGGTGATTGAATAAAGAATAAGCACATGGCAAGCCATGCATCCAGGGACCAAAGACCTAGAAAATCAGCCCCCGGTCCCTTTCCGAAGGAGCTTTACTGCATGCACTGTAACGGGGCAATGTGGGATGACTTCTAGCAGCCTGCTTCCTCAGGCATCCTGACTCTGTCAAGCTGGGGCTCTGCGGCCTTGTGACGAGGAGCATCTGGTACCAGCACCTCTACAGAGGCAAGAAGGACTGGGCGGCTCCTTCTCAGGATTGTCCAGAGCGAGGCATCCTCTGTAACAGGGAGAAGCTGGCTGGGAAAAAGATTTAAACTTGAAAAAAATTTTCAATCCCGTACAGACAGACTTCTGAAAGGCAGCACACCAGGGTGGCATTCTTGGTATCATTATTCCCACTGGGCAGCTTTTACCAAAATCCTCCTGAAATGCTTTCTTGCCCCCCAAATTTGAAGTTAATCAACCAGAGACAAAAACCATCTACGATTTAATCACAAATCAGCTCAAGACATCTCTATTCATTTCAACTTCTCTGGGTCTCAAAGACTAAATATTTAAAATCAGTTTTGGTCACTTGGGGGCACGGGGATGGGTCAAACTTCTGGCCAGTCCAGATGAATTCTTCTGTAGCTCTTTTGTAAAGAACCTGACTTGCAAGCTAGCATTTTTTTTGCGTGATGTTAAATATTAAGCACTAAAAATTACTCCTACATCTCTATTTTTCTTTCACCTAATAATCCCATCACTTTTCTGTTTTTGACCTTTTCAAAGTTTCTGGGGCTGATGGTGCTATACACTTTGGCTCAAGAATTCAACATCTGGGAAACAAGTTATGCATTGAGAACTCCCCAAGGGACAGACCGTATGTGTGAGCTTTTTTAGCATTTAAACACTAACATGTGTTTCACAATTTATAACTGGCCTGCAGTTTCTGCAGGTTACATTCAGGTTCTTTCAGATTTCAGTGTTACTCTTGGTAAGTCAAAGCTGCACACGATGAAGGACTTCCATTTCTCTCTTTATGAACTTCTGTGTAAGATTGTCTTACACTTTAAAATTAACGAGGTTTTGCTAACCCAGTTAGTGTTATTTCAAAATTCAGTAAGCTGAAGTGAATTTCTGACATATTCCCAGAATCCCTAGAAATGTTTAGGCTGTCTTTGCAGAAGATGAAAATCACACATCAAGGACTGATTTTTATTATTTGCTCATGCTGGATTCCCATCATCTGATTACTGCTGTGCTATCTTCTCCGATGAATGTAACATCAACTTAATGAAGTAGATAAAAGGTTACCATAGTGGCATAAAAATATCTTCTGATATTAAAAATATAGCCGTAGATCTCTTGACTGCTTCAGAGCCACTGTAATTCTTGACACAGAATAAAAATTAAAACGAAAGCCATTTTAAATCCCTAGAATCAAAGAAAAAAATGTCAAAAATGCCCAAATCTGTGAGTTAAGATGTAAGAAAATATATTTATTTTTCATAACAATATTATGGATAAAATTGTTAAATACATGCACATTTTAAAAACAGATTAAGCAACATTTTCAGAATTAACAGCCAAGCATACTAGTTTTATATTTATGGTGTCTTATTAATAGGTTACTTATACTCTATATTCTTGCTATAACCATGTTTTCCAAAAGATATGGAAACTAAATTCTGAAATTATATGATATAAAATGTCCCAGTTTCTCATTGTAACAGCAAAATAGTATCTGATTTTTCACAAGGCAGGAAATACTTTAGTTGTCACCTCTGTAAGTTGTACTATTTCATTCCACTCTAAACCCACAATTCTTCGAGTCAGAATGAGTCACAGGTGTTCTTCTGTCTACGGTTCACTTCCTGAAAGCACGTACTTAAGTGTTTTCTTATATGACTAAACATGACGGTAGGTACAGAATAATCACAACTGCTCATGTTTAAAAAAAGTCTGCAGTGGTAACACTTCCAGAAATGAAAAAGGGAACAGCATGGGATCTGCAGTTTCTCCCTATCTTCTTCAGTGACATTTATACACACCTGACCAAACAAAAGTTAGTAAACAGTTACTAATATTTATAAAAATCTAAAATTATTTAACATAACACCATGTTTAAAAAAACTCATTCTAAAAACCTTACAAAAGACAAAAATTTATATCTGTTCACAGTATGTGTATTTTGTAAACAGTAATTCACTATAATGCGATTATGAAAGTAAAAAAAATTGTAATTTCCTAGTATTGAAAGGACACTGACTTATGACCAGCTAATCTAAGAAATGGTACAAAACCAAATTAAACAACAAACAAAAAAGTTCTTACTAGGATCAATGAGTATTTTTAAATGACTTATTTTACCTTTGAACACACCTTGAAAGTAGTACTATTTCAAATTTAGGACACCTTTCTTTCTACCCACAAAAATGCTTTTCAGGAAAATCTGAGTTGACATGTATTTAGGAAAAAGCCATGCTCCTTGGTAAGAAAAAAACAGGATAAAACAAATCCTAGGGCATCACCAACACCTCCTCTTCACTGACAGTGACCTGCACAAGGTTTCTTGTGTGTCTCCAACTATTTACACCAGTATCCTCCTTTTGATACATATTGTGTCTGAAAGAATAATCAAGCAGAAGGAAACCACCAAGGTCTCCTAAAAAATAAGGGCAAGTATCTGAATCAAACATTTGAAAACAAGTTTATAAAACCAGTATTCATTAGTCTTTTCTATGATCAGCTGCAAAAATGCTAATGTTAAGCCTAAAATTCATCTATGACTTAACGAAAGTTTTATTGCCACTTAGAAATCTTTTGATCTTTAAATTATACCACTGGGATGCTTAAGAAAAATAAGTTCAGAAACTCAAGTTACCCCTTTAAAATAATAGAGTAATTCCACAGTAAAGTCCATTTTAATGTACAAGAAAATTCAATAGAGTTAAGTGAGTCATTCAATGGGGCATACAAGGTATTTTGGGCTAACCTGTTGCATAAAAGCTATATTGTTAGCTTTTTTATTTTCTAAGTTCTTAATGGCTACCACAAAGGCAATCCTGGGATCTATTGGCAATCTATTACATATATCTTATTTAGATATAGATATAGATACATTCAATAGATATCAATTTCCTTATCAACTATACACATTTTTCTCATTCTCACCTTTTTAGTTTTTAAGGTATTCAGTTCTATCAACCAAAAAGTAACATGAGTTATTGCCGCTGTGTATTTGGCTAATAGCCAATCATTTATGATTTACTTATACAAATGCTTTAGAATTTATTGTTTCTATGGTTCCCTAGCTCTAGGCACTAATAGACTTAAAAATATTCAGAATGTTTCCCTCTTGAAATGGTACTTTTAATTTTTTGTAAAACTGTAGCAGTCTTATTTATAACATGGATATTTTACAATTCAAAATATTAACATTCCTAACATAGAGAGAAACAAGCACTACTCATTGTTAAAAATAATAAAACCTCATCATCATCCAGTATCACAGTTACAAGCATAGGAATATATTCTATGGCAAATTGCATCCCCTGAAACTCTATTTTTATACATTAGGTCTTGAAATACTACTCAATTAATTGAATGTTGTTTCCAACCCTCTAAACTAGCATCAGAAATATTTCACTTGTATTATAATTAGCATGAACATGATCATGTATATAGTTTTAAAAAAGCAGCAATTGAAAAGGAATAAAAACTAACTACCTTAAGCAAAATAAGAGGCTTAAATATTACTAGTCCTGGCAATAATCCATGAAGACATAAATAAGACCAAATTCAAACCAAGTAATTTCCAATGATATTCTAAGTTTATGTCTAAAAGATGAATGCTTTTAAAATCTGGCCATTAGTCATTTTCTCCAGTAAAAGGCTTCTCTTCTGGATACAAAAGATGGGTATGACACCATGAAACTTTGTATGAGCCAATATAACAGCTGAAAAAAAATGCTTTGAAATGTATTTATCAAAAATGAGTTCAGTTAAGCTCATATATACAGTATTGTTTATTTTTTTTCCAGAATATATGCTGGGTTGGTACAGCATGTCCTAAGTCGTGTAGCCCTTAATTAAAAACAAATACAAACACTTGAATTGTGAAAAAAATAAAATCGCTAGTGATGTATATGCATGAGATTTCACTCACAACTGTGGAGCCAGTTGACTTGAATCTGGGAGGTGGTATTTTCCAATCTCCACAGCTAGACCTGACCTACACTGCCTTTCAGGAAAAGGCTTCTGGATTTGCAACACTTTGGGAAGGAACTCAGCCCAAAGTTGGTCTCTGAACTTTTGCTATATGCCTAGCTTTGGTAGCTAAAAAATCCACGCACATTTTACACTTGAGAGGCTCAATTTTACACCTTCAAAGTAACAAAAAGGCACTTTATAAAATGTATACAAATATAAACATAGTTCAAAACAGAACAACAGCCAAAATTACCTTAGTGCAAACAAACAGAAAACCTTCAACAGATTATGTGCTTGAGCAGCAGAAAAATTTGAGATAGAACTCTTTTGGATATGAGTTTTTTTTTAAGGGGTATGATTAATTTCAAAATGCCATTAAAATTCATTTCAAATTTCCTTTGGAGGATAAAACTGTTTAGTCTCCTTCACTAAACTACACAGTTTAATTGTTAATTATCCAAAACAGAAAGGCCTGTGTTGTTCTTTAAGTAAGAACTATACGAGGACAAGAGATCACAGGATGATTTCCAACAAGAACACAATTTGCAAGAAGTTCCAAGAATGTGACTTTTTTTTTTTTAAATCAGAGTTTCTGTGTTCAATAGTATGAGATGTTCTAAAACCCTCAGACCCAGGACTACTTAGCAGTGCCAGTATGGGAAATGAGGCTGATCTTCCACCTCTAAACTTGTTCAATGAATGGCTGCTTCTGTTGCCTGCTACAGGAACAAAGCACCTTTATCAAACAGCACATACACACAAAACTCTTCAACACTCCAGCTATTCAGGGCCACGATATCAAGTCCAGGGCTCTGAAGGTTCAAATAACTGATAGCGTATGTGTGCTAATCTGTGCAATGCATATCTGACAATGTTTATATAATATCAACAGCTCCATTAAGTCTTCAAGGTCTTGCACAACAAATTCTAAAATCACAAAAGAAACTCACAGAAATTAGGACCCCATTACTGCTCAAAGGAAAACCTGATTTGTAGTTGGCTTATAGAAGCTAACAATGCATCCTACCCACAGTTCTACTCAATAGGTACAGTAGAACATAATATTAGTTTAGATATTCACAATTTTCTAATTAATGATTAACTAGGCTTTTGTTAGAAAAGAGAGAATTTCCGATTTTTTTCCTAGTCAGAAAGGCCTGGAGGAAACACGTGTACCCTCTCCTCTTTAATTCGTCCTTAACTTTCTCAAGGAACAAGTAACCAACGCAATTGGACAGATCATGACCACTGAGAGATGACCTTGCACACATAAGCATGGCTCTAGCACTGACACATTGCATACTTCCAGTGCGTCAAATACTAGATATGTGACAACAGGTGTGCTCTCCCTCCAGGTCCCTGTGCTGAGGGTCCCCTACATGCCCTGGTGGGGAGGGATGGGGAGGCAAGGCTGAACAGGAGTCTGGCTGTTGAGGGATTCAATAGGGGAAGATGAGACCAACTGCTTTGGTCTAGGACCTAAGCCAGTTTCCTGAGTACACAGCAAGGTGAACATAGCAGTCAGAATTGCTGCCAGGTTTGTTTTGCAGACTAAGCAAGGATCCTTAGGCAGAGAACTCTAGCAGTTGGGGGAGGTGAGCAGGACTCTAAATTTTCCTCCTACAGTAAGTATATCTTGGACTCAAGAGCTCCACTGAATGTCACCATTAGGTAAACAAATGAGTCACAACATAGGTTAGACAAAGCGTAGTTGCAATGCATGTATCTTGACAATCTGAACCAACCAATTTTTTTCTGATCTTTCCTTGTGTTCTCCAGACAATATAGCTTAGACCAATAAGTTTTTAACCTAGTCAAACTTTTCTCAAGGAGACGAATGATGAGATTGGGACATCCCAGTGGGGAATGAGGCACAAGCTGAGGGAGGAGGGCAACAAGCAGGGAGAGGAGATGCCCGTAAGTATCAGGGGTGCTATGGGAAGAGCCAAGAAGGACACAAGAAAAGAAAAAGTTTTTTAGTGATAGCTCTGATTTCATAGATTTTCATCATTAAAAATTTCTGAGCTATTATATAGATTTAATATACTACATATGTGCTAATTAATTATACTTCATTCCATATATATCATGAAGCTCAGAAAATCTGTCTGACTTCTATCAGTTAAAATCAGGATTTATACATTTGAGTACCTAAATAGACTTTGTCTGTCACCTTGTTTTTTCTCTACCAGAGTTTTTGAAAAAGATACAATATGAATTTTTAAATAAATCAATCATTTGTAAGTATATTATAGAACTTCAGATGATACAAAAGAAGCCTATCCTAATTCACTCAGATATTTCAAAATTTCAAGTACTTCTGCTTTACCTTTCAAAAAATGAAGTACAAACACAAGTCAACATGACACACTTTTAGGTTTTCCATGTATGTTTTTCTTCCAAGCACCACATGCACCCTACACAATCACTGTCAAGGAGCCATGGTGGGCTGAAGACACCAACTCTGCCCAGTTCACCAAGTAGTTGCCATACCCGTGATGAAGACATGTCCACTGATCCTAATCAATTTTAATTTAATATAAAAGTCATTGAGTAACTGTTCCTAGAAGAAGCATTCTCATTTTAGTTTTATGCTTAAGAATTTGAGCACTGGTCTGACAGTCTGGACAGCAGATCATTTAAGAGGAAGGAAGTACTTCAACCCATGAGCAAGAGAAAAACTTGGCTGAAGGCTTAAAGAACATCACTTTATGATGACCATGCTCAAGGGCATGGTATTCTCAGGGAGAAAGAAAGCAAACTGGAGCTACATCAGCCAGCAAATGCTGCTAAATATTGCTTAGTAGTCATCTCATGTAGAAAAAGCACTAGACCTAAATGCTTAATACTGAATTTGCTCATATAATGCTGACACTACATAGCAAATAAAATTGTTATCTTTACAAAGAAAATTTGGATCTCTGGTCCTAGAAATTTAAATTTCAAATATTAGGGAAATCATCTGTAATAATAAAAAATTAGCACAAATGCTAAAACATGATGGAAAGGTTTGCAAAACCTACCAAAGCAAGAAAATGCTATTCTGATTTGGGCTGGTCAGCGTTACACTTGTTTTCCATGTTCGCACCCCTGAGAGAACTGTGTGATAACCATTATACAGTAGGTACAGAAATCAGCACACTTTATCACAAAGAACACTAAACAGCTGTCACTACACTAAAAATTAATATTTTTGTAAATGCTGGGGATAAAAAGGATTAACTGTAAAAGTTTTTAAATCTGTGCTTGGTTTTCCTCTAGAATGCAGTAAATATCAGTCAAACAAGTACTACGTGACTTTAAAATTTTTCTCCCTTGCCTGCAAATCCCCTTCCAATTCCACAAAGCATACATACGAGTAAACCATTAACGAGAGAAAACAGTCGCTGCTGGATCTGTCTGCACACATGTACTAGACAGCACTGGCCTGAAATGCTTCTTGGGGAATTCCTGGCTTGTTCGCAGTAGCTCCAAACGTTGAGTTTTGTGGGTTGAGGGTTCCAAGTCACCGTCCTTGGCTTTTGGACGACAACAGAAGTACATTAACACTTCTGGAGTAACGTGCACACAGTGAAGGTCACCTGGCCACCAATACTTTACAAGGTCCTTCCGAGGACACGGCACTGCTGCAACAATGCCAGCAGTTAGAGCTTATGGAGATGGCAGACTGAAGTGACAAGATCATACTGTTAATCATTGGGTTTGTTCTGGAAAAAGTTTGAAAAGGACCACCCTCCTCCATTCGATTTGGGAGAGTCTTCATCTTTAGGGGGAATCAGAAACTGCCGGGAATTAATGGAGCATGGACTTCCAAAAGAGACAATTTCACTGTTGCTGTCTGTGGACCCAGGAGAGTCTGGGGAAACTAACTTCCAAGTATTTACATTTGCCTGAGGTCTGTAACCTGCAGTTTTATCCACGTCGTCCTCAGCAGCTGTCTCTTCTACAGCACAGGAAATGGGGAGGCGCATTTGTGGCTTATATCCCGCCCCGACTATCAGGTCATTTTCTTGGTCTTCCTCTGATTTGGCTTGAGGCTGAGACATGGACTGAACGTCAATGTAGATAACCTGTGAAGTCCCACCGGCTTCATCCCCAACTGCGTTTGAAATTTCTTCCTCAATGATTGGTGGGCAATAGGATACAATCACATGGTTTTCGGGCTCTGCATCAGAGTTATCTTCAGGACGCTCAGCTACTGGGGAAATTATTTCTGTATCTTCTATTTTAGGAAGTGTTGAACGAGTTTCCAGAACCTCAATATTATTTGGGGTACATGGATTCATTTCCAATGTTTTAAGGGCACTGCTTCCCTATAAATTTAAAAATAGCAATTAAAAATAACACTAAATAATACTGCAATGCCCTTCCTCCAAAAAGGATATATTTATTTTTTCACATCTGCTAATAAGCAAATTGCCTCTGCTACTCTGTAACGCACACCAGAGCAAAGGCATTTTTTTTCTCTGCATCAATATTTTCCTTGCGATGAATAGTAATGGGAAAAGGTGCATGGTATAAAAAATTAAAGATTAATAACTTCAGAAACTCAGCAGATGTTAAAACCATGTTATTTTAATACTTTTTACTTCAGACATTTGCATGTTAAAAACTTTTCACAAAAGAGAAACTAATACTTCAAAGACAATAATAAGAAAATAAAGGATTACCTCACAGACACTCTTTTGAAACTGTAATGCTTTACAATTTTCTGGATTAGGAATATCAGGATAGAAGGTCTCCTTAATCCTTTAAATAAAAATGATTAAGTACATTTAATAACTAATATATTATCAATCATATAACAAGTTAGTAAACTGTCAACTTACTTTGATTTTTTATGTAAATGTTTTAACAAACATTGAGCTTCTATCCAAGGCTCTAATTGGAAAGCTACAGTGATACTATTTCTGTGTCTATATCATAGAATTGGAAAGCAAATAATTAAAATAGGGATTGTGCTATCAGGCCCAAAGGAAGGTACTATTAGTTCAACCACACTTTTCCATTGGAGACTAGACTCAGCAGGATCAACTATGGAGGAAGCTACTTGCATACTATGGAGGAAGCTACTTGCATACGTGTTCTCTTCTGTGCAGAGGAGCATCCACACTGCACCAGGGAAGATGGGGTACCCTGCACCTGCTTGGCAGAGGTGGCTGAGACACTGAGGAAGTAAGGTGATACCATGTGTCCCAGTGACACTCCTTGCTATATCAATCAATCACTGTAGAAGCTAGGATTGCTAGAATACCTTTTCTTCCATGTCACAAATGACATTTTTAGAAAATGACTGTGCACAAATGCACCCCTATATCCACTCCAGGCAGGGATAGCTCCAGACAGGGTGGCCCTCTCCCCACACAGCCTTGCATGACCTGCTTCACATCAATCTCTACCTCTCTCCAGTCACCAGCCACATAGCTCCTCCCATTTCAAGGCTGCACAGAAGTTATCCTATCTAACTGGAATGTTCCCCCCCTCCCCCCTTTTTTTTTGCCCTTCGAGATCGTCCCACAGAGCTGTCATCCAGTGAGAAATCCCAGAGCATACGTTCCCGTTCCTGGTTCCCTCCCACAGGCGGCTACCACACACTCACCGGACATCTAAAGTCACTGCTCATCGCCACTACTGTGCTACAGGTCTGCTTCACTACCACATCCTCCTTCATGAGGATGGAGAATTCATACTTCATGAATAAATGAGTACATTACCCAAACAACCCAAATTGACAAGTGACAAGTGGTATCTTAATGATTAAATAACATTTAATGTTGCAGATATTTATTGTATATTTATGCCTGAAAATATTTTGTGAGCAAATTGTCATTGTTTCAAATTATCAGTAAAAGCAACAGGAAAAAATTTTATACTTTTAACTTATTAACTTGAAAACTTTTCAGTACTATTTTCTTGCTTAATATCAAAGTCAACATTAATGTTGACTAAAAACTATAATTTCCAACTTGTAAAATTAAAAAGATGCACTTATACTGTAACATAAACTAAACAAACAAGTCCTTAAAAACAAAGCGGAGTAAATGCAGGTGCCATTACCATTCTCGTTTCCTGTAGCAAAGGATGCTTGTTACCACTCCAACAATGACAGCCACTGCCACGGGGATGAGAATGGCAACAATTAATCCCACAGCTGAAAAGAGAATTTGCAAACATTAAAAATCACCATTTTTACTATCAAGTACAGAATAAATTTAAATTAGAAGATATGTAAGTTATGTGAAGAGAAAAAATTTAGTAAAAATACCTAGTAAACATGTAAGTATTAAACATAATTTTATTCTAATACTTAAATTCTTTAGAGCAGAGTTTCTCAATCTTGGCACAACTGACATTTTGGCGAGATATTTCTCTGAATAAGGAGGGGATATGGAAGGACTGTCCTGTGCACTGTAAGAAATTCAGCAGCATCCCTGGTTTCTAACTCCCAGTCAGACAGCAAAAATGCCACCAGACATTGTCAAGAGTCTCCTATGGGGCAAAATGTCCCTAGTTGAGAGCTATTGCATTAGTGAACAACATCACAGTTCCTCATTTAAGAGCTGTACACAAACTCCAACTCAGGGTAGAGGATAAGCCTGTAACCAAATTAAACTTCTTGGATGCTGTAAGATAGTTAAGGTCATGAGTTTTCACTGCTTTCATCTTAAATTTGTGTGTTTTGAAAACATTTTCATCAATGTATTTGCTTAGTTTCTCAGTGCTGGGGCTCAAAACCAGGGCCTCACTCATTCTACATAAAAATTCTACTACTGAACTATATTCTCAGCCCCACAAAATTTCTGAAATATATTTCTTTTACTTTTCTCTAGACATTAAAAAAACCACACAATAGTGGGGGAAAAAGTTTAAACTGAATAATCAAAATCCATTTAGACCTCTACGCTGTAAATGTGTCACTAATTCATTGATTTCTAGGTACTCATCTGGAAATAGCTTTAAATAACTGACAAGAATAAACACGAGGCTGTATCAAGGCCTTTTCAAGTTCCCTCTATTTGGCAAGCAATACAAAATAAAATGTGAACTTTTTTAAAGTTAGGGGAGGCAGGAGTAGGGGCTCTTATATAAACCCAAAATGGTTTAGAACACTATGCATTTAATAGGAAGGCAACTTGACAGCAATATAACTTACAGTTTTCCTTTGTTACAACAAACATGCTCTTCTCTGGGCCCAGGCCACCATCCGTATAGGCTCGCAGGACCAGGTGGTAACTTGTTTTACCTTGAAGATCAGCAATTCTCAGTGTCTTCTGAGATATATCAGTAATATTCTTCACCTTGACATCAGAGCGACCTAGTTTTAAGTGAAGAAAGTGTATCTAATGCATTCTGACACCGCTTCAAACTCATGATTACACATACCTGACATACAAACAATTCTTTCAAAGTAAGGCTGGCTGCTAGCCACTCCAGACAAGAACCTGGAGTCAGGCAGAATCATGCTCAAGTTCCATCTCGAACAATTAGGAGCTAAGTATTAAAAGCTCAATTTTAAGTATGTTTAAACTACTGTAAACTTCAATTCTCTAACTCTGAAACAGAATATGATAACTGGGGTTATAGATGTAGCTCAGTGGTTAGAGTGGCTTGCCTTGCATATATAAGGCCTGGGCTCAATTCACCAGCACCATATAAAAACTAACTGGGCAAAGGGGCAAATGCTTGTAATCCCAACACTGGAGAACCTGAAGGCTGGAAAACTGCCATGAATTTGAGGCCAACATAGGCCCCACTGTGAGTTCAGGTACAACTGTTTGTTTCCCAAGGCTGTGTGAAGATTGTATGCATATCGTCTGGAACACTGCCTAGCATATGGCAGGCAATTAATAAAAGCTATTTATCCATCTTTTACTAAAAGCATGAAAACCACTCCATCCAAACCCATCTGGGCTGATCCTTCCTGAGTGAGAGACAGAGGCCGATGGGGCAAGAGTACACATCAATAGAGTTGACTTCAAACCACTTAGAAAAAGGATCTATGTTACGGGAATTCTCTAATGAGGGACCATGAGAAAACCTTTGAAGCATTCAAAGGAAGTCTGAAGAAATGTTTAAATTTACTGTGTTTTTAAAAATCTCAACCAAACATAAGATGACAATTTAAACAATTCACGGCACTAAACGGCTAACAAAGTATAGCAGTTACTTATTAGTCTTTTCCAGTATTCTCTACAACCACTGCAAAATCATGCTGTTAGCTGCTTTGGACATTTACATTTATTGTTTTAAAATAAAACTTAAGATTTATTTAGGACTACTTCTTTATACATTACGTGTCTGGAAATCACTCTGCACAGATTATTACTAGTTATTTTACTGTGTCTTTAATGGATCTTTTTATCTGTATATATACACAGGTCTTTCAGTTTTTCCCAGTCAATCCCCTCTATGTACCCTAGATTCACCCTAACCTTTACCTCCAAACCCCTGCTACTGCAGGATGAATCACATTTTCAGTGATACACAACCACGCAGACTTTACCACCTTATATTCTGTAAGTCAGGGTGACTTCTGTCTACCCATGTTAACCCCAAGATTTCTAAATTGTCCTTCTTGCATTCTGTTTCTTGATGGCCTTATGAGGTTCTTTTACTCAATCTGAGTGACCAATCCACTATATATAAGTGAAAATCCAGATGTTAGAATTTGACCTTGTCAAGTACAAAATATCTGAGCACCAGAAGAAAATTGTATTAGACTCTGGATGATTGGCGAATTTGCTATTTAGGCTTTCCTTCATCTACAGGGAACCCTGCAGGTACAGGAGATACTGAGGTCAGTGAGCTGGGGAGGCACACATCTAGCACAGCAGCTTGTGGAAGGGACTCAGGCAGTGCCTGGTCAGCACTGTGGTGCAGCACTGTTGTTCTCTACTTGTCAGACAGGCATAAATAATTAAAATGGTTTCTTTCTGAGGAGAGGTTGCTAATGGAAAAAGCTCTCAAACTCATCAAAAGATAACCCACTGTGTCATCCATCTATGAATAAGAAACATCTGATTCCCTCACAAATTTAAGGATATGCTAAAAACGTACATTAGCAGGTCTGTATTTGTAAAATTTAGGAGTCCCTAAGGTGTTTATATATACACTTTCTAACTGACAAGATTTAGTGAGTAATCAAATCCTCACTCAAACCACTTAAGTTTCCTAGCCCAGTATGGCCAAGCAAAAGAAGATCTGGACCGTGCTGATGGCTCCTTGATTACGGTGGAGGTGCGGAAGCAATTCTTTGATTTCTAGCATTTTTCTCTTCCATTAATTGTAAGAATACTTTTTAAAAAGTGTATATTTCATAAGACACTGTATTATGGACTGATTATGTATGGACAATAAGTAATGTTCTCTATCTTACAAAACTAAAACTCAAAAGCTTCAGAATAAATGATGTAAATAATTTCTGAAAGACTATGCACTAAAATCTTAGAACCCATGGCAATACTTTCTTGTTTGTGGTTAATGAGGACTTCAATAAAGCATACATTTAGGCTAGAAATTTACTTACCTGATTCCAAACCTCTCACTTTAGATGTATCTCTCTCCCCCTTTTCGAAGTAAAATAAATAGCCTCTTAAAAAGCCTCTAAGCTCTTCTACAGGAATATCTTCCCATTTTACCAAGATGGAATCTGCAGATGTATCTTCAACAGTAAAATTTGGTGCAACAATTGGAGCTGTAAAATAAAGAAGTCAACTTCTGAAAGAAAGTTCACCAACCCAGAGTAAGAGCAAGATTTCTGGACTCAAAAGCAAATACACTTGAAATTAAAACTATATTCTCTGTTCAATCATAAACTTCCAGTGGTATTATCACAAAATTTACGTAGCAACAACTATAGCAAAAAAATATTTTTAGAAACTGAAGGGGATTTCATAATGTAACTTTTATATAAAACATACATCTAGGGAGATAACCTGTGTAAAATCTTTCAGTGGCCACTCCAGTAGACTTACTTTTATTTCCCCTCTTTATTTCCACGTCTGAGTAAATTAAAAGTTTTTAGAACTTGTTTGAATGCAAATATTTCTGACATCTAAGTTAAGATTTCATTTCTTTTGATGATTAAATAGTGAATATAAATACTAAAAAACTGGATGAGGAATGGATTATTATTTTAAACTTAACATACAACTTGTTTTATCTTCTTTGAATCCATCTTAATGCAATCATTTTTAGAATTCAATTTTACTAATTTATCCATTTATAGCTTTTCATGTTATCTGAACTCTAAATAAAAACCTTACCCATTTAACTTACCTAATTCTTCTATATATCCAATTACGGAACGTAATAATTGATATCCATGATTTCTACACCCATACAGGAAAAAATTATATCTTATACCTGGCTGAAACTGATCTATAAAATAAACAAATCAATACAAATTCATAAATATTTATGTGTATATATATATATGATGGAATATCTATTTTATAATAAAAAATTAATAACTTTCTCTGAAATTTCCAAAGCTAATTTTAAACAGATGTTCTATTACAAAAATGTTTGTTTTTGAAATTAAAACATTACGTGACTTTAATCCTACTATGTTACTTTAGCAAAGAAGATGACATTGCCTTGAAGAGACTGAAGGTGAACAAAGTTTCCATGTTCGTTCCAGAGGACCCTGATGGGCAATCAGGCGCTTGTCAAGGCTGGCCTAGGAAGAAGCCAATGCTTGAAGAAGAATGGCAGCACAGGGGATTGTATTTCACATGCTGAAGTAATTATTTTAATGAGATTAATACGTTAGCTTTCCCACTGTGTGCCTACAAAACAGCAGTGATCTACAGGTTCAAAAGTGAGATGACTAACCCCTAAAATCAAACAATCCAAGGAAAAATAGAATAATTTTTTCCCAATTTTAATTTTCTTCTTGCAATATTTTTCCTTAAATGTTTTTTATCTGCTAGCATGTACTAGGTAAAAATTGATGGAAGACTTAAACTCAGCCAAGTATGTTTAGTTTTATAACTTTTACTTTCTTTGGAAAAAGACATGTTTAATTTTACATACAGTTTTAATTTTTGTAGTATACTACACATAAAATAGTAAGTCTGTAACACATTTAATGTTAAAATTATATATTACCAATATTCTGTTGAATTCTTCTGCTTACAAATAAAAAGCCTGAGTGGAAGAGAGCATTAGAAGCATATGCTGAAATCATAAAACAGAGAAGATAGCAGAAGGAAGAATGACTAGATGAGAAAGGAGTAAAAAAAGTACCCACATGTGACATGCTGTTCTAGATGTTCAGTAATAAATGAAAATCAAAATTTCCAGATTCCCAAAGCTTTGACCAGAGTTGCATTTGAATCCTGGTTGTACTATATTCTAATTCTGTGGCCTTCATCAAGTTACCTAACCTCTCTGAGCCTTTATTTCTCCACCACTGTATGGCCTTTGCTTACCCACAGAGACAGTTCTCCTTCAACTATCACATGCGAGGTTTGCTTCTTTACATCCTAAGGTCTCAGTTATAGCCTCAACAGACTCCTACATCCTCAATAGACTATCTACATCCCAGCACACCTTGGTCCAGCCTGATTGTCCTGAAAGCCCAGATAAGAAAGAACAGACTGGAATTGTTTCACAGCTCATGAGAGGGGGTAATTAAGGGTAAGCACAGGACAGAGAAAGGTGGGGATAGGCGGACACAGTCATAAGTGAAAAATGATGTAAGAGGAAAGATGGCCAACTATGCACATGAAGAGTGTGGCTATATTCCAAGCAAAACTTGGAAAGTATCTGAACTCATATGTGGTACTACAATGAAAGAGATAGAACACATCCTCGTTAACCAATGGTGAAAACAGCGAAGAAATTAGGAAAAGAAGGATGATCAGATGCTTCTTCTGCACTTCACCAGCATGTGAAGTCAGTTGAGGGGGACGGTTAAAGAGGCATCCCTATGCCAGGTGCAGGTTCCAGAAACCTCATGGGAACAGGGGGCACCAACTAACGCTGCAGCTACTCAGAAGGAACACCACCACCAAAGGATGGCTCCAATTCCAGAGGACAGGCAGACTTAGCTTGTCGGTTACCAAGTACTCTGGTGGCTTAATATAACAAGCCTATCTTGTAAGCCCCACCGACCTAGTACCCACAATGCATCCAGGCCTCTGCCCTTCATCAGGGGAAGGGATGGCAACTCCCTGGCATTGGTAACTAAGCCCGAGGCAAGCAAAAACAAAGTATACTTTGTGGTCTTCACTTCCCATTAGCATTTCCTTTTGTTGTTTAATCTGGGACATAACTTTTTCTGCTTATGTAAGTCCATTTCACAAATTACCACAATCTACTCATTCCTTTATTTGCTATTCTAGTTATTTTCAATTTTTCATGATTACAAATAATGTTGCAGAGAACATTTCTTAGACTCAGATTTGTGTTGCCCTGTTTATTTCTTAGAATATATTCTCAAACAAGTAATCACAAAAATTAAAGGGTCTGAATCCTTTCATGTCCATAACATCACAGACCAACTACCAGAAACTTACATAAACTCACATACTCCCACCCAATCACAAATGCACTGACTTTTAAAACACCTTTTAAGAATTGTAAGATCACTAATTCATCTTACCAGATTCTACTATGGCCTCGGTGCTGTTTGAAGGAACTTTTTTCCAATCCATTAGGCAGGGCTCAGATCGAGATGAGTTACACCACTTAATAACATAGTCACAAGTCATGTTGGGATCATGATGCCAGGTGAGGAGAATCCTCTTTCCTGTTCCAACAACCTGCTCTTCTTTGAGATTATCTTTAACAAGAAAGAAGGGTATTTCACCAGCATTAAAAACACTACAGTAAGGCAACCCTTGTGAAAATGGGCAAGAGTTATAAAAATTACTTCAGTGTACATAAATTACAAAGCAGTGTTCAAACTAGATAAATATTTGGCAAAACTAGAAATTACACTGTTATTTTTATAACAACTATAACACTTACTTATATCTGAAGATTAACACAGCAGCTGAAGGAAAAAATAAGACAACACCTAGGATCAGGCAGTGATGGTCTGGGGCTGGGACAAGAAGTTTCAGGGCCAGAAAGGACAGGGCTGAAGTGATGAGTAAGCATCACATTCCTATTACATATGGAATGGCCATATGTAATCCACCCCTCTAATGCTGTGAAAGCCAGCGACATGAGAGCAAGCGGTTGGGCAGGTTAAGCAGGAGGGGCACACATAAAGGAATGGATGAACAGACAAACCAGCTCCTTCTGCTCTGCAGAGAGCCTGCCATCCTGGTGCCACTGTAAGGGGGTTCAGAGCTGCTGGAGCAGGGAGGGGAAAGGCGGGCCACTTAGGCGGCAAGGCTGTGCAGTGGGATGGCCAGGCAGGGTACAATGCAGAGGCTGGAGGCAAGAAGGAGAGGAGTAGGAGCTCTGGGGCAGACTTGGTTTCTATCTTTTGCCAGACCTAGGCCTAGATGAGAAGCAAGGGTTAAGCTGAGTGAGGAATTGGAAGAATGAGGTCAAAGGGAGAGGAAAGTTTCCTCACAGAAACAGTACAAAAATTGCTGTAACTGATTTATACTCAAGCGTTCACTGAAAAAAATCACAGAAATCTTTTCTGAACACCTCTGCATTCCTAATGCAGCTACTACAGAACACAAAACAACAATCTGGTTTAGACGCACACGGCTTTTGACATAAAATAGCTTTGTGGATCAGTGTGATTATAAACCCACACTGCAAACTTGAAATGAGGGTGAGAAGCCTCCATCTTGGGAAGCACTTCAGGAGCCACCAGAGCACTGCAGCAGTATGTAGTCACTGTCTGAAAGCTGGTAACTAGACCAAGATTAGCTCTGTAAATGACCATCCTCTCAAGGACTCATGGAAAAGGCAGGAGTTGAGTCCTCGAGTTAAAGGCCAGCACAGCTGTTGGCTATCATTGTGGTAGCAATGAAGAAAATGATCTAAATCAGCAAGTTATCTTCTTATGGATGTTCCCAACTAAGCTGTAAGCACTCACCATTTGGAATTTCCATACTGGCTATTTTGGAAGGTGGCGAGGATCCAACAGAGTTCTTTGCCACCACACTGATGATGTAGTCATTTTTATCCAGCTGTAGTTCTGCTCTGTGCTGAGGATCGGGGATCTCAGAAAGCAATTGTGTTTCCTCATCTGAGGAACACGATACATTATAGGAAAGTATTTTTCCATTAGCTTCATTAATAGGTAAAGGCTATAACAATCAGAAAAATAGATTTGTTATTAAGAACTTGCAAATACTAACTATGACTAGTAAAGTCATCAAGTCTAAACTGGATGCTAGCTTTGCAATAACAATGCATAATTACTAAAGATGAAGTTGCCAACAGTATGAAGCATTTTTAAAATCCACTGAAATCTGAGTAATTTAAGAAAGTGATACTAAAGAAAAAATTATACTTACCAATATGAAGAGCAAGTACACAGAAAATTAAAACTTAGGAAAAATAGCAAATGGTACTTATCTTCATAATTTTTAGAAGCAAAAATTTAAAAAGTGTTCAGAAGCCTTTCACTATTTAACAAGGAAAACTTTAAAAATGGCATCATGGTTTTTCTTTTTGAAAATGTACTGCTTTATTTTTAAAGTACCACCTATCCACTACAGAAAACTAAAAAATATACAAAAATTGAAAGCAAATAAAAATATATTTACTCTTTCTAAATATTCTTCCACTTTTGGTATGTATTTCAAGTTGTTTCTCTAAATGTAGTTTTTTTCTTAATTACTGGCCTCAATATGTCTTGTAACCGCATTACTAAATGGTGTAACTGTTCTTGGTAAGAAAGCTGCCTTATGGAAAAAAAAAAAGCTCTTTCCAACCTTGTTCTCATCAAAACACGTAATTTTATACTTTTGCATTTTCTGTAAATACACAATTGCTCAATGTTAATACAAATATATATGCATGCGTGTATGTATGATGTATATGTTCATGTGGCTTTATATCTCATGTAATATTTCACCAGTATACTTAAATATTCCTTGAATACATCAAATTTAAGTTGCTCATTTTTTTCACACTGCTAAAATAGTGCTTTGAAGAATACTTTGTGTCACATTTCTTTTTCAGAGTTAGAAATAATTCTTCAGTATAGATTTCCAAAAGTGGACTTATTGTATAAAAGGAAACTAACATCCAGAGTTCTTTATATAACTAAACTGCTTTTCAAGACAACTGCCTCAATAGGTACGGCATTATATGGGGGCTGCTAATCCACTCTTACTAGAAAGATGTAACCAACCCTCAGGATTCTAGCTTATGCTTTCTGTCAAAAGCAAGAGGGAAGGAATTCATGAAATCCTCACATCCTTTACAGGCCTCACAAAATCAAATAAAAAGTGCTCAGAACAGAGCAGCTTCACAACAATCACGATAGTAAGCTGGTAGTGATAAGGAATTTGGGAGTTTACGAGGCAGGTTAGATCTTAGCAATACTACAGAATTAGCCAGGTTAGGAAATTTTGACTCTCTGATAACCAAAGTACTATATATATATAGTAAGATAAGCACTTGACATTATCGTTATTTAAATTATCAAGAAAGTATCAGTTATTTACCTTCCAGTAGATTATCAAATTTTTTCCATCAGAACTCCACTCTCTCCAAGTATCTGGTCCCTTGGAAGGACCTAAAAAGGAGTGTTAAATGTTGGTATCTGGTGAGGCATACTGTTTGTCTACTGGTAACATCAATAAGTGAGATGGTAGTATGTGACATTTTTTCTATAATTAAAACTGTTACTGAAATGTGATGCATTCAGTAGCTTAGAAATAAACTTAGAAAAATGAAGGAATAGAAAAGCTCGTTTTTCAATTTTTATAAAACACCAAGACCTCAAAAAGTGAAATAAAATCAACCGAAAGCCCATCTGTGATTGTCTTTCAGTGCCTCTGTCTCACATTCTCCCATCTCCCCAGTGACAACAGACTATAAATCACTAAGTTAACTTACTAGCTTCTACGGTTAAATGTTGTTTTTCATTGCTCCATTTGCTCCATTTCCAGAAAGTTTCGGAAGAACAACGGATCCGAAAAGTATATATAGTATAAGGACTTAATCTGTTAACAATCACATGGTAACTTGCATTTTCAACTCCCCTGATTATGGCACTCCTCTATTTGAAAAGAAAAAAATATATATGTATAGTAAATCCTCTCACAACTGAAACATAAATCAACTGAATATCGTACAAGCTTACATTTAAACACCAACAAGAGCTCATGCACTAGGGTATTTTCTTACATAAATGTCAATTAATGAAACTATGGTCTATAGTACAATTAATATATTGAGATGCCTTTTTAATCCAGATACTGAGTCTATGTAATAGCTAAGCTGTGCAGTGGATGATATCATTTTGATAATCAGTCAATAGTTAGTACTTATATAACAAATCTGAGCATAATTGGGTCATCTTAAAAGACTTTGATATCTTGAGAATATCATGTCTCATGTCATCATGCAGATGACATCTGTAAACTTCTGGCAGGCAGGGAGGCCTCATCTTTTATGTACTTTTTCACCTACATAACTTAGGACCAGTAGTACAGTGATAAACATGCAGTAATTAGTCTATAAATACTTAAACTAAATGGATAAGATTAAAATGAAGTAATTCTAATCAATTTTGAGGATTTTCGTGTCTCAGGAAAACCTCTGAACTCTCAATTACTGTTATAAACAAGTTTTTCAGGCAACATTAGGCAGTATTGACTGATTTCCTAGAAATAGGTAAATTTCCAAATGAATATTTAAGTATAGTATCATTTATTTTGGACTGAACCACAAATTGCAAAATGGCATAGCCTAAGTCAACCTAAATATTTAAAATGTACAAAAGTCAAGCTTTGACTTCTAATTACCAATTATAATTTGCTCTTGCTGTTGCACTTTGTAATTTTAAAAATTACTTCTACTTTCTGGTGCCAGTAAGTCCATTAACTGATGCTAAAGGTTACAGCACAAACTATTCATTTATTCACAAATCTATTGCGCACCACTACATGCCAGATACTATATACTATACCTGGGAATATTCTGAGCAGTAAAACATTCTAACATCAAGTTCTACAATTGTTTTAAAATGCTAAAAAAGTTATTGTGTTGATACTAATGAACGTCTTGTTTTTTTTAGTAAGTTTCTAGAATAAATGATTTTGGAGCTTATATTACTTAATTCTTTTAGATAACTTTTATTTAAAATAACCAAAAATGAAATTCACAGAACAAACTTACTTACCATTTCTGGTTTTGAATTAGCTTTATTAATTTTAACTTGACATAAAAGTTTAATCTTTGAAAAGTTGCCTGGTAAATGCCAAAAAAGTGTAACGGCTGTTGAATTAATATCCTTCACTCTGAATGAAGCAGGAGAATGTGGAGAAACTGCAGAGTTTAAAGAGTAATTCCTTTAAACATTTACTTAAAGATGAAAAGCTAACTCCTAATATGATAAGTCAGGATAAAAAAACAAAACCAAAAAGGTATCATTAGTGCTGGAAAATAACATTCTATCTGGTAGTTGTGGAATATACAAACCCAACTTTTGCTGTGGACATCATACCCACATTTTTAAGGAACCAGTCACTCTCAAGGCTCTTCATCTAGTGTTAGAAATACTAAAAGCTACTAAGATCAAAGTATGTGCCTTTCAGGAAACTCTGGTAACTTCTAATGTGCACAAGGAGTAACAGAAAGGAAAATGACCAGCACTACACATCGGATTCTAAATGCACGGCACAGACGCAATCTGCCACAGGAATTCACATGTAGCTCTTAGAGTGGGGGGCCAAAATATAAGATAAGCTTCAAAGTAAGAATCACACTATAATCAACAAAAGGGATGCGGAAAGCATTTCAGGTTAGGGTTGAGGCAAGAACCAGGGTACAGTGAGGCCCAATGCACAATGCACTGGTGACTGTATACCAATTTGAGTGGTGAAAAAGAACCACATGATACAAATAAAATGGCAGAAAATGGACAAATACATACACTATGACTTAAGTATAAAATGTAGCATTCTGATCCTAGAAAAAAAATGAGAAATAAGGATGATATGAAGAATAATAGATAAAGAGACTTCTATTTACAAGTAAGGCAGCAGGTTCACCTACTACTTGCTTGCAGGATATAAAAATATAATGCACGTGGCTTAAGCCCTTTCTCCCCTCACTGTGAGTCTCCAAGAGAAGGTCTCTGTGCCCCGGCCAAGTCTGGTGTGGAGTCAGTGCACAGGGACTGATCCTGACCATGGACACAAGCACCAAAAAGATCAACACATTTTACTTCTGTTTTGAACTATATGTTAATAGGGTTGGTAAAAATTCAGAAATCACCAGTATAAACAAGAATGATTAATAAAATCTAATAATTTTTATGTCCCGTGAGGACATTATCTTTAGCGAAATATGCCAACCTAAAAAGGTTATAGACTATATAATTTCGTTTATATAACATTCTGAAAATGACAAAAAATATGATCGGTTAGTTGCTGGCAAGGAACTGAGACTCAATTGTGTGGGTGAATGGGTGCACAGAGCAGGCAACATGAGGAACTTCTTTTGTGTATCTTCATTAGGATGGTGATTACCTGAATCTTTACACAGATAAATTGCATAAAACTGCACACGCACGCACACACACACACACAAGACACACAGACACACACACACACACACACACACACACACACAAAATATACAATGAGAAAGGTGAGTAATTTGGTTCAGGACTCTAATTGTAACAGCATGAGACCAATGTCAATTTTATTTTCTGGTTCTGATGTTGTACACATGTGTTACCACTGAGGAAAACTAGGGAAGGGGTTTCAAGGCTCTATTTCACAACTTCTGCAACAATCTGTGGGTCAAATATTCTTTTAAAGTAAGTTTTAAAAAGTGGTCAATTTTTTCCAGAAATTGCGAACTCTTAGACAAAGTTATTACAGTTTTTATGTAAATGACTAGCTCAAAATATTTTTTAGAGATAGGGTCTAGCTCTGCAGTCCAAGCTCATCCTGAACTCACTACTGTCGCTCAGAGCTCAGTCTAGCTTTGAACACATAGCAATCCTTCTGCTTCAGCCTCCTGAATGACAGGATTATAAGTATGTGCCACCACACTGGGCTTATGTGGTGCTGGGGAATTAAACCCAGGGCCTGGTGTTTGCTAGGCAAATGTTTTAACTGCTGGGCAATTCCTCCAGCCCCTTAAATTTTTATTTAAATTGAATAAAATGACAAAATTTGATACTATTCATTTCAAAGTTTTTCAAGTAAAATTTATAAAATTAGTGTTAACTCAAGAGAAAATGGTAAAAAGTAATCCCCAGAAATACACATTGTTAATCCCAAGGTACTGTCCCACTTTTAAAATTATTTTTAAGACACTATCAAACACAGCAGTAGCAGCTTACCTCTTTCAGTGATATTAACTAGTATTGTTGATTCTGATCGCCCGAGAGGGTTGTGAGCATTAAGAGTAAAATTATATATTTCTTGACTTGGAACCACCTGGTAGAGTAACTGATAGGCTTCATCTGTGAGGGTTTCAGCTCTTTTAAATCTAACATATTTTCCCGAAAAACTGGATTAAAAGAAGCATAACATCAAAATAGAAAGAGATAGATGTTTCAGAAGAAACTTGCAATGTTCTAAGCTCTAATCATTACAAAAAGCCTGTATTTCTAATGTAAGCATATTATTTGTTCAGAGAAGAAAATACATGTTACAGAAAATAACCAGACATAAGCCCACAATCCACAAACAAACTGTTTATATCTGACAGTTACTCCTTCTAAGGCCTTTTAAAAGAGGAGCCATGAAATCAGGTCTCCATGTGGTCAAGCTGCAGTTTCTATAAATAAACCTATATAATATATTCGGCTTCACATTTTGTTCATAATTTGGATGAATGGGAACATTCCCCTTATCATTTAACTTGAACTTGCAAAGCACTTGCTATCTGACACCCTCGCCTGGTTAACATTACCTTTCAAATAAAGTATAGTTTGTATTTCGTGGGCCCACCAACCCTGTGGGTCTTCCTGGATTCCAACTGCATACAATGTCTTTTAAATCATGTGTCTCACAATTCAGTTTTTGAGGAGTATCAGGTGGGTCTAATAGAAAAAAAGAAAAAAACAATGTAGTTATATATGATTAACTATATTCCCTGAAAATACAATGTTTCATAAAATAAACATTTTAAGCAATTTCCTTAAAAATATTTATATTTCACTTTGAATAACCTAGGAACTATCACTCTTCTACAACATGTTTTATCCAAGTTCACACTGCATGAGGAGTGATGAGTTAAAAATATACTGAAAAGTGAGTATTTTGAGATTTCCAATCATAACCTGAGAAATTAATTTTCATGTCTTCCTGAAACCCGAACCCGATTTCAGAATTTATCAAATCTCTCAATCAACCTCAGGTCTAATTAAGTACAAACAAAAAGTACAGACTAAAGCATCCTCATTTATCTATATATTGTGACTTAAAATGAAATACCAAATATATTAGAGGTCAATATAATTTATGAAAACTGTTCCCTGGTTCTGCCGGGGCTAGACTAGACAAAAAAATAAAAAGTGCTTTCCGCTTTTTTGAGAATTTCAATGTGATAGATAAAAATGATATAGTCTGACACCATCTCTCATAGAAAATGGTATTTCTATAATCATATTTAACCAAACATACAGAAACTGGTATTTTTACTGACATATTTAACTAAACTATCTCTCATTTAGGTAAAAGTATTCTTTAAGAATAATAGCTGACTTGTTAAAAACATTTCATAAAACAATCTTCATAAAAAACTCAATTTTATAAAGTTTTCGGTTTCCCAGCCAACATTTACTCAAAAATGTATGTACTCTCCCTACAAATAAGCATAAAATCCTTTTATAAAATTTTATATAATATTAAGAGGACTAATAAGTTTATTGAAGAGTTAACAGGCATATTCATTTTGAAAATGCTTTGTTTTAAATCTAAAGCAAAACTTTCAGCTTAAGATCAAATCAAACATTTAAAATATATTTAACATATTTAACATGTTGATTATTTTATAATTTGACAGAAATACTAAGTTGGACTATCTAAAATCCAAGTAATAGGAATAAACTAGAAAGAATCTTAGGAGAGGCAGAAGGTGAAAAAGTATGGGAGGACAGTATTAAAAATGTACTGATTTTCTCTGTAGAGAAATTGACTTCCAAAATAATCAAGTTAGGTAAAAGGTGGACAAAAACCATTTGCGTCTTTATAAAAATATAAAATGAAGTTTAAAATCAAAACCATTTTTAATACCATCAGAAAATATCAAGCACCTAGGAATAAATTTATTGAATGATATCCAACACTTCATATCACTAAGATAAATCAATAAATAAATAAATCACAGTTTGGAAGGCTCAATGTTGTAAGAATAATGATAGTTCTAAATTGACTACAGATTTACTGAAATTCTAATAAAAATTCTAGCAGATTTGGATTGTGTTTTTAGGCAGACAATGACAAGCTAAATCTAAATTTTTTTCAGTAAATTCTGGGCTTATATTCAGAAGAGAAAAAAAGTGAGTATTGATCTCTAATTCACATTAATCTTATTGTTAAGTCCCTAAAGAACTCTCTCCAAAGGAAAATGTTATTGTTATTCTAGGTTGACAAGTACTAAAAATATTTTAGAACCTCCAAATGTTTAAACTATGAATTAAAAGATATATTTTAGTACCATGGTGAAAGATTAGAATATTGTCTGAAATAACAGAAATGCAAATAGTACATATCATCATTTTTAAAGATTTAACTTTTCCTTTCAAATTTTATGTGGAGAGTCAACATTTTGGTATCATTAAGCAATTTAAATCTACTGGTTAAATGCCAGGATCATTTGTGCGAAGTGTTACAAATAATTTCCTAAACCATGAAGAAAAATTTTAATTGTTTGGTCAAATTTGATTATAACTTTCATTTCATTTCAGTTCCAAAAAGCAATACAACCTTAAGAATAATGTTACAGCCAGTAAGCGGAGAAGTGTATCTATGCCTGACGGCTCCCTTGAGAGTGCATCAGCATTGAGTGCGACTCATCACAAAAATCATAAAAGGGTGAAAGAAAAATCACTAAGGAATCTACAGAAATACCACAAAATGCACTCAATCCATTTCATACACTTTACTTTCAAGATTCTTAGGAAACATCCACAGCCTTTCATCACAACACAGAGAAGGAGGCGTCAGTGCTAGAGAGGCCCTCAAAGAGAAGGCAAAGAACTCCAAAGTTAACCTACAATTTATTCCGAGACAGGTAGACAGAAGACAAGCTAAAAGAATCTTTTTCATAAATACTATATACTTACATCCTGCAAAAATGACTGTTCCAAATATGTTATATACTGTTGAGAAAATTATATTTGTTCCACTACTTTCAGAAGCAGAGATATTACGGATCCTAATTGCAACATTTTCTCCATCAAGATGAATAAGAGGACAGTACACAATGCCAATCTGTGCTGAAACTACTTTTTCTTGACTTACACAACAAAATGTTATGTCTGAACCTATAACTACCACTTTGTCTTGAGGATAAACCTTGGTGTGAGAATCAAGAGACCCTAGAAAGAACAAAAGGAATTATAAATGTTAGAAATATTTTATTAAGTAAAAGTTTCCACAATAAGACTTTTTTTCCCAAGATAATTTTTTAAATAGCCAGTATATATAAAATATGTACCAAAGGTTTTAGAATATCAGTGGCCAAAATATAAGATCTGTCCCTCAGATCTCACAGGAGCAAGACATACAAATAAAATTTCTGTGTAATTTTATTTACTTATGAAAACATGGAGGAAAATGGATCAGAGTACAATGGCAAACGCCACTTAGTAATTCTTAAGAAGTCAAAAGGTTCAAACTGGGCCTGGGACACAGGCTTATAATCCTGGAATCTGGGAGGCTGAGGCAGAAGGATCACAAATTCAAACCCAGCCCAGGCAATTTAACAGCTTAGCAAGACCCTCACTCAAAATACAAAATAAAATTGGGCTGGGATGTTAGCTCAGCGTGCAGGCTCTGGCTTGCTTCCCCACTGTCAATGGGGAAAGTGGTCTGAAGGCTTACATTCAGTACACTTATAGACCCGGCAAAAGATGGACACCAAGGGAGACGGGGGCAGGATTGCAAACTTGAGCTTTCCATGACTGCCTAGTGAGACCCTGTCTCAAAGTTAAAAAAAAAAAAAAAAAAAAAAAAACCACCTCCACCCTGAAGGTTAGAGCCATAACCTCTGCTTTCCTGTTACAGAGACAATCTCTGTACTGATCTCCCTCCTCCTGTTCCTGAAGCCCCTGGTTCTTCACTGAGCCCAGCCTCCACTGCCGCCATGCTACCAACGTGTGCAACCCAAAGGCAATTCTCAGGCACGTTCCCTTTTGGCTTCCGCAACCTGCGTGATGTTTAAAGTCTTCCTCCACAACTCCCTCCTCTCTTGGGTTCCATGACACTGCGTTCCAGGGCCTCTCAGTCCTCTGGCTACTGCTGTTCCTGCTGTCCCCCCCTTATCATGTGAGCTCCTACAGAATATGTCCTTGGGAACCAGAGAAATGGCGCAGTGGTTAAAGTGCTTGCCTAGGAAGCTCCCAGCCCTGAGTACCTCAGCACCACATAAAGCTGGGTATGGTGGCACATGCCTATAATCCCAGCACTGAGCACTGGGGAGGCTGAGGCAGGAGGATTGTAATGAGTCCAAGGCTAGCTACATAGTGAGTTCAGGACCAGCCTAGGCTATAGATATAATAAATTTTTACAAAATTAAATTAAAAATGTAGTGTGTCTTTGGTCCTCATTTCCCTTTCCTAAGTTAGGATTTACAAATATAATCACATACCCATACATTACTTTCCAACAGGCCTGTTCCAACTGCTCCTGCTCACATGTGGGTGCCAAGTTTGCTTTCCAAATGACTGACTGTGTGGCCCTGTTCTCACATCATCAGGGCCTTGAACATAACAGATGAAAAGCCAGAATTTGCTCTCCTACCCTTTTTCACGTCCTCACCGTCTCAGAGAACAGCATCAGTAGTTCCCAGCAACCCAATTAATAGACATCTTTGGTTCTATTCTCCCTCACTAATGCACAAATTTTAAATGTTGTTCAATACCTAGTATAAAGATTTTCAAACCAGGATGTTTATCCAACCACTCAGAAATTCTCTACTCTACAGATTCCCCGTGTTTACCTCAGACTTCTCTAATCCACAGCTCCCAGGGGGAGGCATGGAAGCTCCCAGGTGGCTCTTACGCAGTCACTGGGATTAAGGGAGCTGAGAGTGTCAACTAAAACTGCCTCTTAAGCACCGTAGTTCACTGAGATAAAACTCTTCAAAGGGAAGCTTACAAGAAATGTTCTCCACTGGGCTCCAGTCACTCCATTCTTTGTGACCAGAGAAATGAGGAGAGTCAACGTAGCACCTAATTCCCACGTGATGAACGACACACTCTAAGGGCATGTCTGAGGCCCAGCTCCAGTGATGAACTGTGTCTCTACCATTCACAGTCGTGTTGTATGTCACCTACAAATAAGCACAGATAAACAAAGTTACATTTCCAAAGAGTGGTTTGTTTTGAACTTCTTTAGGATCAGAAAAACACAAGAGACTGTACAATCTAAGTAAATGGTCTGTTCTTTTTAAAAAATATTTCAGTTTTCTACAAGGCGTTAACAGAAAACAATCACTATTCGTTTTTGTTCACTTCTTCAACATTACCCCTACTACATTATCACCCGCGACACGGGCATTCATCATAATGTCTAGTGCAGCACCTCAGAAAATATGCTTCTGCCTAAATGATCTCTGTTTTGTCATAAAGAAAACACAACTAACAGGTTTGTATCTAAGTGTTTAAGTCAAGGCGAGGGAAACATTTCAACAAAATAAACTGTCACACTAGATTTAATCTATTTCTACCTACACAAAATTTTATTTTTTATTTTGGTAAAAAATTCACGTGACATAAATGACTATTTTTTTGTAAATATATGAATTCCAAATTCTGTAACACATTAGAACCACAGGATCTAGGGGAATTAGTGAGAATCTATATCCTCCCTTTTTCACGGGTTCACCCATTTTCCATCTGATCACTGCCTCTCTTTCTACCCTGCCATTCATGTCTGGGTCTTTTTATGTCATTATTTTTGTTCATTTCATAAGAGGGACATCCAAACTGGTTAAAGAAAATGTGTTACCTATACACGATGGAATACTATGTAGCCATAAATAAAGACAGATATAAAATGTTTGAATAAAAATAGGGCTACATGCAGTTTTAATATATGCATTTTATAACTCCATTCTTTTTTGAAAAAATATTTTATTTTTTGGTAAATTTAAATTATAGTACTATGAGACATTAATCCCCGTTGTCATAATGTGTGCAATGTTTCAGTCAAATTTTGAAGATCTACTAGGATATGTCAGGCATTCCAGTTAAAAAAAATAAAGAAATGCATATCCTTCTTATTCTGAGATCCTTCTAAAACAAGAGTAAACAGATTTTAAAAACAGAATCGAGGTACAAGGACATATACAGAGATGCAGTACAGCCAAGAAAATTTGGAAGCTGGACAGTAGACGGGTGGTAGTTAATTGACTCAGAAGACCTGAGAAGGATGAATCTTATGTTTCTAATGGAAAACTCAGAAAACTATTTGAAAAAGCCAGGAAACCATTTGGTTTCTACCACAGATATACCAAGGGATTAGTGTAGTGGCTATTTCACATTCCCCTGGAAATGACAGGTTAAAGTGGACTCATACCTACATATAAATCCCTTTAAACCCAGGGCTACCTGTAGGAGCTGAGGCTGCTGGATCTACTGTAACATCTCCGGTCTCTGCTATACAAACATCATCAGTATACTGAATAGTGTATACTGAGCCTTTACATAAGAAATATGGACAAGCCAGTCAGGGGCCTTGAGAGCCATTTTTCCACAGAGATAAACTGGCAAAAAAAATCTAATATTTTTGTAAATGTCTAAGAGCTTTATACAAGCTGGAGAGAATTAAGGAGAGAAATAAAACAAAAAAGATAATACATGAAGTACTAAAACAAAAGATAAAAAGTTGTGAATAGTGTTTATATAGCTGGAATCCAACAAATATTATTAATGAAAAATCAGAACTACAATGAAAGAAGATAGGAAATGGGTGAGGGAAGCACAGAGGGAGACAGAGAGAGGGAAACAGCAGGGTGAGCAAGCTGGCAGGAGAGAACTGCTACCTTCCTTTGTGGAAGTTAATGAAAATGTTGCTCAAAACTACAAAAACAAGAAACAGCAACATGAGCATATTAATTGGAAAAAATGGAGATAAATAATTTCTAAAAATCATCTGAAGTGTTGAAATAGTCTGTGTCCAAAGAAAGAACATGAAAATATTTGCCAGGAAGCAAGAGGGGCTCTGGATAGCTTTGGGGGCTCCCCCAACCCCCTCAAGTCCATCAGTGTCGGGCTCAGCTGCTCTGGCTGCATGCAGGGGCTGTGGGCAGTGGACTGCCTTAACTGAAACACTAAGGCAAGTAGTCTTCATTTTATTACAAAATGATAGCACTGATTTTTGCAACACTATTTACTTTGGAGAAGGAATTCTGACTTAAGTAATAACATACTACAAGAAAAACTCACATTTTTACTGTGAACCTGGAGCACATTTCCTCTGGATTACTTCACTGTTTGTTTTTTCCTCATTTTTTGATCCTTACTATTTTTTCATACCAAGGTTTTTCTCCAAGGAAGAGAATTATCATTTTATCATTGCCAATTTGGTAAGTATTTTGTAGCAATGATTCACATGGTTTTAGACTAATAACTCCTCGCACTGAGATTTCAGAGTACCCCTGGTATTCTAGCATCTACATACTACCTGTCACTTTTCAAAACTATGTCTTACTGCCTCTTAGATTAAGAGAAAAACTACATATATGTCATAAGAAAATTATTCTGATGCAGAATTTTAAAAAATAGAAAAAAAATATCCTAAATATAAGACCATTATTTTAAATTTTGATAAATTCAAATTTACTAATTTCTCATTTCTAACAAATTATTACTTTATGGGAATTCTGATTAGCATTGGCTAAATATGCTTAAGATATTTCTGCGTACTCTGTTAGAGATAAAAATACACTAAACTAACTAAAATTCTATTTTCATTCTGTTTCTGTCAAAAAATATACATTAAAAAAGGCCGAAGAGGAATAAACAAAGATAACATTTTCTGTGTTCAAGTGCTGGAATCATGGACTATGCCTCTCTTAATTTACTACTTTCTTTAATGGCTACACAAGTGGTTTCTAAATCATAGCATATTATACATTTTTTTTCTTTTTTTCCTTCCTTCCTTCCTTCCTTCCTTCCTTCCTTCCTTCCTTCCTTCCTTCCTCCCTTCCTTCCTTCTTTTTTGAGAAAGGGTCTCACTCTGTAGTCCAGGTTGGTCCTGATGCAGGATTACAGGTATGTTACATACCCAGCAGTGTAGATAGTTTTTAATAAACGCTGAAAGATACTTAATGAACTCCCTTAATAGTCCAAAAATTCACTGTTACTTCCCTAAAAACTTTTAAAAACTGTTCGGCTTAACATTATAAAACAAAATTCTTGCTCAAACTTACTAATTTTATGAGTTCCATACTCTTTTTCCGTAGAACTTTAATTTCCCAGATGACATCTGAGTGATGAGCAAAAACAGAACCCCTGTCATTCCATTCAAGGTATAAGGTGGAGGTTGAGAAATCAGCAGACAGATTCAAAATCTCTGGAGTATCTGGAATTAAGGCTTAAAAAAAGGAAGAAAAGAAATAAATCAGTAAAATAAATAATGATGCTTCAAAAGTAAATAATCAAAAATTCAAACTCTGCAAACAGTTATTTAAAAAAGAGAGCAGACATATAACATATACAGTAGTTCCTAATGATTATTCAGGCAAACTTAAGAAAATCTTCCAGCTGTTTCAAAACCATAATACATTTTCTAATACAAACAGCAACTGGTTCCTGCTGATACACTAGGATTTTCTGCAATACTCTGGTCTAGAGCCTACGAGAAGACAACCAAACAATTTCCTCCTTAGGATAGTAGGCTGGACCTAGGAAAATGATAAAATGTGGAAGGCTCACTTAGGAAAGGGTTCTGTGGGTTTTCCTGCAGTGTTCTCATGCATCTTTCGCTCTAAAGCGTGCCACTCACTTAAGAAACTCTATTAGCTATTCCTGCGGATGGACATATCATTAAACAGCTTCAAGACTGACAACTAAAACACTGGGTTAGGAAGTAAATGGGTTGTTACACAGAGCTGCAGAATATAAGGAGATCTTCAAAAGTGCTAAAGAGCTGGCTGATACATGCAGAAGAAAGAAATGAGAACCACACCGTTCATCATGTATCAAAACCAAATCAAAGTGGATCAAAAACCAAATCAAAGTGGATCAAAGACCTAGACATTAAAATGGAAACACTGAACTTGCTGGAAGAAATAATAGGTAAAAACTTGAAGACACAATGTAGGCAAGGACTTTCTCAATAAAACACCCAAAGCCTGGGAGATAACATGGTAAAAAGAAAACCTACAGAATGGGAAAAAAAGTGTTTGCCAGCTGTTCATCAGACAGAGGACTATTATCAAGAATATACGAAGGGAAAACAATTAGACCTCCCAAAATAAAAGACCCAAACAAAAATGGTTATCCGAAATGAATTAACAGTTCTCAGAAGTCTGAATGGCCAACAAATAATGAAAAAATGCTCAGCATCTTTAGCCATCGGACAAATGCAAATCAAAACACTGAGGTTTCATTTAACTCCAATAAGAATGGCTGGTACTAGAAACTCAAAAAAAAAAAAAAAAAAAAAAAAACTAGCAAATGCTGGCAAGGTTATGAGCAGAAAGGAATCTTCTGACATTGCTGATGGGACTGTAAACTAGCACAACTGCTCTGGAAGAAAGTATGAAGATTCCTCAAAAAACTGAAAATAGATATTCCATTTGGCCCAGCTATACCTTTCTGGGGTTCTTCCCAAAAGAGTTAAAGTCATCATACCTGAGTAATAATGCATACCCACATTTACAGCAGAGTAATTTATAATAGCCAAATCTTGGAAGAAGCCAGTATGTCCAAGAACAGAAGAATGGATGAAGATTTGGTCTATATACACAATGGAATACTACTCTACCATAAAGCAAGAAAACTCAAGTCATTTGAAGGAAAATGGACATATCTTAAGACGATTATGCTTAGCAAAATGGATCACACACAGAAAATTCAGTATCATACAGTTTCTCAAATATGAAAACCACACCATGAAAAAGCAAGAGAGATGGAAGAAAGTAAGAAGACTTGGGAGAGAAGGAGAACAGGGTGTGGGGTGGGTTGGGGGCTGTAAGGGGAGAGGAATGGGGCACGCAAGAGGCAGGAGGTAAGTGATCAGTTAGAAGACCCCAGAAGGAATCCTGACTAGGGCATGACGCAATGGATTATGAATACAAATAAGGAAAAGAAAAAATTATTTGAACATTTATTTATTTGAACATTTCAAATAAATGACTGAATTAAAGAAATTAAGGATTCACTCTAGTGAGAAAGAAGTATTTTTTCTCTAGGTTCAAGGCCAGAAGAGTGCAAGAAAGACAAAGGAGAGATGTGTCATGGAAAAGAAGCAAGAGGCCAGCCGCGGGGGCCGGCACGCCGGGTGGGGGGGGGGGGGGCGTATGCAGGGTATGCAGGGGAGCTTCCTGCAGACAGCGCCAGTCAGAGCTAGTGCTGTAGACACTGCCCTTTGGACTGAACATAACACAGCTGTCGGAGAAGGACTGGGAAAGGACCACTGACGGTGAAGACACTCACAATCTACATTTGCAAAAGCAGCTTGGGGGTCTGTAGGATCAGAAGCAAATTACAAAAATTTGGGCAATTACCAGAGAAACCAGTACAAAGAAAAGAGGTAGTAGAAAAGGAGTATGTCCCTGAAAAAAATTCCCATCTCTTTACCCAAGGAAATGGGTACGTCATTGAAAACTGTGGATCGATGGACAAGATACGAATGTGCTCTGTTCAATGAGCCACGAAGGACAGAAAAACAGGGTCTCTGACATGCTCCCTCTTGAAATGGCCCCAAAGTGAAGCAAAGACAGAAATCAAAAAATGACCCCTTTCTAGCCTGACTTTTAATTACTCCCCATGAAGTTTAAGGGCCAATTAAACAAAGACATGGCGAGTGCAAAACACAAGGGTAGGGTAGATGCATGTGCTGACTATAAATGGTCTTGGAACTTAAGCTCTGAACAATTTTACTAAAATTAGCTAAACACAGTGCTCTACCTTAGATTTACGTAAAGTTTGTTAAGGGCTGTGCAAGATCTAGAACATGAGAATTTAAACCTGAGTGACACAAAAAGATCCATAGCTATACAGTTATAAGCAGCAGAGGATGTTTCAAAGGAGAAGCTGTAAGTAGGAAGCTGCTTGGGGCG